>JAOXYD010064487.1:0-12842 GCA_028565735.1 Pinacopodium congolense | reverse complement strand
TTAATCTTGTCTAAAGTTTGGTTATGCTTTAAAATCAAGTAAATGGGCTTTAATTTCAAGAAGGTGAGTTCTAGAAATTAATCTCAGAACTTTAACTTTCACAAAAAAATATAGGTTCGCTCATGAAAGGATTAATTCGTGTTGCTTATTGATTGTTCTAACAATTTTAAGATGATTTCTCATGCGTAAACTATCTTAAACACTAATCTTAAGTGGCCAGCTTAAAATTGATTCTTTCAAAAATTCGACAAGAAAAATACATACGTTTAAACATGCATTAAAACTCCTTCAACTCATCAAAACATCAATCTATAGCAAATAAAACGATTAGCCACACATTTGCATCAAAGTATACAAGATATGCAATTTATGCAACATACTTTGAAAGATCAGAAATTTAGAACTTAAATATAAAGTTTAGATGTTATAACAAATTCCATAAAGACTTCTAGATGTTTCTTGAACTCCCAACTTGAATTTGAACTCAAACCAAACTCAAATTCATCAAGATCTTGCAGTAAAATCAAGAACATTCAAAGATATAAGCACAAAAATATCAACCTTGATTAATCCAAAAAATGGAACAAAATAAGATATAATCTGAGTTTAGAAACCCCATTGGATGAATCCTATACTCAGATATGAGTCCTAACAACAACCTCTAATGTTCAGAAACTCATAAACAATACACAAATTTGAAGAACTAAGTGTTTGAAGCTTAGAAATAAGGAAAAACTAGAAAAATGAGAGAAGAAGAACTCTCTCTATGGAAAATCTGATCTCCTTATTCTCTCTGTGTTTATTGCATGTTTTTGGATGTTTTCAAGACTTGGAGAGCTCCCCTCATGTGCTAGCAGACACTGTCATTAATTAGTAACATGATAAGAGTTGAAATCCGAAAGATATAGAGTTGAAATTGTTAACTATATGAGCAATAACACCTTGCCTCCCTGCAACGGCACCCTCTCAGTGGTCGAATGCAGCAACCCTAGATGGCCCCCTGTTCTTTATAGAACAGCACCCTGCCAGGGGGCCATTAATGGACAGAACCAAGAGAAATTCTTCATGTTTTTGCTCAAATCTTCATCATTAAGCTCTATCCTACAAATTAAACATAATAACATATAAATTCAACAAATTAGTCATTAAAACTCTATCAATTTGACCCCTAACAGATATTAAAACATAACACAGCATACAAGAATTTAAAAAAAACTCAACTTTATACAAAAATTTATTTTATTTTACTCCCCTTAAATTCATGCATAAGGTAAGCACAAAAGATATAATATCACATACCTCTCCCCCTTTTTGAAATTAACACAAAAGGGGAAAAAATGTCATAGTGAATGCCCATCAATCATACCGATTTCTCTTCTAATTGTACAAAAATTGTTTTCAAACAAAAGTTTAATAATAATATCTCCTAATTGATGCAATTTATCAACAAAATCAAGTTCAATATCTCCATTTTTCACATGATCTCAAATAGAATGATATTGAATTTCAATATATTTAGTCCTAGAATGTTGGAATGGGTTCATGGTCAAATAAATAGTACTTGTATTATCACATTGAATGGGAATTCTATCAAGATTCAGACCATAATCCATAAGTTGTTTTCTAAGCCACAACACTTTAGTGCAATAGCTAGGGGCTGCTACATATTCAGCTTCCGTCGTAGAAGATATAACATAATTTTTTTTCCTACAAAACTTTGAAACTAATGCATTTGCTAAGAAATGGCATACACTGGATGCACTTTTCCTATCTAAAAAACTACCTACATAATTAGCATCATAATATCTAACCAAGTCCAAATATGCATTTCTAGGATACTAAAGTCCTAAGTTTAGTGTACCATACAAGTATCGCAAAATACGTTTAACAGCTAAAAAATGAGATTCCTTAGGAGAAGATTGAAAACGTGCACATAAACAAACACTAAATATAATATCAAGACGACTATATTTTAAATACAACAATCTACCAATCATACCTCGAAATAGTTTTACATCTACCCTCTTTACCATCTTCATCCTTATTCAACTTGGTAGATGTGCTCATGGGAGTGCCTAAAGGCTTGATTTAATCCTTGCCAAAATGCTTAACAAGTTATCTTGTATACTTTGATTGATTAATGAAGATTCCATCCTTCATTTTCTTGATTTGGAGTCCGAAGAAGAAGTTCAATTCTCCCATCATACTCATTTCAAACTCCCTACTCATACACTTAGCAAATTCTTCGCACAAAAGTTCATTAGTGGCACCAAATATAATATCATCTATAAATATTTGAACAATTATCAAATCATTTTAATCCTTATTAATAAACAAGGTAGTATCTACATTACCCTTTTAAAATCTATTTGCAAACAAGAATGTACGTAATCTATCGTACCAACTAGGTACTTAATCTATTGTACCATACTTTAGGTGTTTATTTTAAACTATATAATGCTTTAGATAGTTTTTAAAACATGTTTGGGTGCATCATGTCATTGAAAACTAAGGGGTTGCTCAACGTACATTTCTTCTTGAATAAAAATCATTCAAAAATGAACTTTTAAACGTCCATTCGAAAAAGTTTAAATCCCATGTAAGATTTAAATGAAAGTAGTAGTCTAATGGCTTCTAATCTAGCTATGGGAGCAAATGTCTCATCATAATCTATTACTTTTTCTTGGTTATACCTTTTAGCCACTAATATTGCTTTATTTCGAATAACGTTACCTTGTTCATCTAATTTATTCTTAAAGACCCATTTTGTACCTATGATAAGATGATCCAGAGGTCTAGGTACTAAAGACTAAACCTTGTTTTGTTCAAATTCTTCTAATTTCTCATTCATAGCTAAGACCTAGTTCTCATTAACAAAGGCCTCGTCGATAGTCCTAGGTTCAATCTTTGAGATAAAAGCAACATATGATAAATTGAAACGAGATCAATTAGTTACCCCTTTGTAAATATCACCTATAATTTGGTTGGAGGGATGATCCTTCTTATATTTCCAATCTCTTGGTAGCTCTTCATCTCTTCTTTCTTCACTTGGTTCAATAATTTGTGCTTTAGAAGTTTGTCATTTGTCTTTAAATGAAAGTTTTTCTAAACTTTTGGATAAATCTACAATATCAAACTCAAGCACTTTCTTTCTTTAGAAATGGTAAGTCTCATCAAAAACCCTATGCATAGATTCTTCAACTACATGCATGTTTTTATTATAAACTCTATATGCTTTACTAGTTAATAAATATCTTAAGAAAATTCCTTCATTTGTTTTATAGTCAAAATTTCCCAAACTATCTGTAGTGTTCAAAATATAACATTTGTAGCCAAAAACTTTAAAGTGAATAATTTTTGGTTTCTTGCCATTTAAAAGGTCATATGGTGTTTTGTCTAATTTATGTCTAATTTTCACTCTATTGATAACATGACATGCGCATGCAATGGCCTCGGCCCAAAAAGTATTTTGACAAATCATACTCATTTATGATCATTCATGTCATTTCTTGTATAAATCTATTCTTTCTCTCTAAGTGTAGAAAAGTTATGCATAGTACCAGGACCATCGTAAAAACATTCAAATATGTCATTCTCAAATTCTCTACCATGGTCATTTCTAATAGACTCAATAGCCAAAGATTGTTCATTTTTATTTTTATTTATAAAACTAACAAATGATTTAAAGATTTCATCTTTCATATTCAAAAATAAAACTCAAGTGAATCTACTAAAATCATCAATAATAACAAAGGCACATGATTTTCCTCCTAAGCTAGCTAATCTAGTAAGACCAAATAAATCCATATGAAGCAATTCAAGAGGTCTAGAGAATGTTACCGATTTTTTGCTTTGAAAGGAGCTTCTAACTTGTTTTCCCATTTGACATGCTACACATATTTTATCTTTTTTCTTTTTTCATTCTTAAAAGACCTCTAATGAGTTATTTCAAATTTAGCTTCGAAAGGAGGTCCATACTCACGTGTCTAAGTCATCGATGCCAAATCCAAACGTCTTCACTCAAGGAAATTAAACACTTATCTTCGAGATTAGTAGAACAATGTAGATAAAAAATGTAAATATTTCCTTCTCTATTTCTTAAGAACACAGTGCTATCATCATCCATCTTAGAGACAATGCATTCATCTCTTATGAAACTAATTTTATAGCTTTTATCACACAATTGACTAACACTTAATAACTTATGCTTCAAAACTTCAACAAGTAGGACATTATCAATTAACAAACAATTATCTTTACCTACTTTCCAATGCTAATTACCTTACCCTTGGCATTGGCATCAAAAGTGACAAATCCTCCATCCTTGCTTTTAAAAGTGATGAAATGTGAACGATCACCGATCATATGTCAAGAATATCCACTATCTACATACAATTTGTTTCTCCTTTTATTCTATAAAACAAAGAGAATGACTTAGGTACCTGTCTCATCTTAGGTCCTTAAACATTAGAATACCTAAGTCGTAACTTTTAGCCTATAAACATTAAGGAAAAATAAAACTGGACATAACAAATTAAAGGAATTATAGCTGATACGAAGTTAGGATTCAAAAACATTATAAGGTTTTACTTGTGGCTCTCAAAGGTTTAACAATGGGAAACATAAGGTCAGAAAAAAAAAAAGAGAGTTATAAGTAATCAATCAACTGAACCATCCTATCAATCAACCTAAAGTGGTTAGGCCAAACGATGTGATGGGTTTGGACAACCGAACTAGGGTAGGTCGACTGATAAGCATGGTTTAGTCAACCGAACATATGGCAACAAGTATACAACACCCAAAACAAAAGCATATGATGATCACACATAAAACTCACAAAATAATAATAATAAACAAATGACAATAAAATAAGCATTCATTTAAAAAAAAACTATCTAACTTTTGGAATCCATATTGTTTTGTCCTTTGAACATTATATTTCTTGTAACCGTTAGAGAAATTGCTAATACAGTCATAAAAAAAATAAGAAACATGTCCATGCCATTTATAATAATAATAAAATAGGGGAGTGTAAGTCTTATAAGATTTCTCGGTCTAAACACTTTGTACGTTCCATGAAAACATTGTCTAGGGTACACATATAATTTTCTGTCATTAACTTGTCCATGCGAAACTTTCTTTGATTTTAGACCGTATATAGAGACATGATATCTTGGTTGTGATTTACTAGGTATATTATGAACAATCTTGGATGAAATTTCATCTTTTAAGTCATTTCCTTTAACGAAGGTGGTTTTACTAGTTGATATTTCATTGTTATAGCCTAGCCTATGTTTATCATTTCCAAGCTTTTGAACACTAAACAATGTTTTTAATTTTTCTTTTCCCTTGTTCAATTTATCAAGTGATTCTTTAAGGGATTCCATTTCTTTCTTTAGGGACATATTTTCATTATTAAGTTCATCATTATCTTTATTAATCTAAACCATATATTTTCTAAGGTTATCATTTTCTGATTTGCATACATCTAATTCTTCTAAAGTTTTCGTGTGCTAATCATGCAATTCCTTGTTCATTTTGGTTAATTCTTCTATGTGTTCTAACACTTCATTATAAGAATAGTCACACTCATATTTATTTTCCCTAAAAGGGGAACATACCTCATTTTGCGCCATAAAACATATGTTGGCTACCACTTCTTCTTCGGAATTACTAGATTTGGATCAAGCGACTTTTAATGCTTTCTTTTCTTAGGGTCTACCTTTTCCTTTCTCCATACCTTCTTTTCTTTTATGTCTTCTTTTCCCTCTTCTTCTCATAAATTTGGTTAATGCGACCTCAAGTGTCCTTTTTCACCATATTAAAAACATATTATGATAAATAATTTTTTTCTTAGAAAATGATGTACCTTTCTATATTGAGGTGTTTCGCATGAATTTCTTTAGCCTTCTCATGATGAGGTAAAGTTCTTCATTTTCAATTCCAAGTAATGATTCTTCATTTTCACTTTCCTCCTTTTTAGATGCTTTGAACGTCACATTTTTCTTCTTCAGCATTTCTAGTTCTTCTTTGATATTCTTCATCCTCATCTCGTATGTTAATATTTAATTAATGAGCTCATTAAGAGTAAGTGTGTTGAGATCCTTAGCCTTTTGTATTGTCATCACCTTTGCTTCCCATGTCTTTGGTAGGGATATTAAGATTTTTCTAACAAGCTCAACAGTAAAATAGGTCTTACCTAAATCTTTTAGAGAACTAATGATATTGTTAAAACGTGTATACATAGAAGAAATAGTCTAATCATGCATCATAAAAAAAAGTTCATAATCGTGAGTAAGCATGCTTATTTTCATTTCCTTAACTTAATTAGTACCTTCATGAGTAATTTCTAAAGTATGCTATATATCATATAAAGTTTCACAC
Organism: Pinacopodium congolense; assembly: GCA_028565735.1. Taxonomy (NCBI): domain Eukaryota; kingdom Viridiplantae; phylum Streptophyta; class Magnoliopsida; order Malpighiales; family Erythroxylaceae; genus Pinacopodium; species Pinacopodium congolense. Next base: position 6,458 of record JAOXYD010064487.1, on the reverse strand, counting down.
ATTAAAATCCTATTATACTCTTCCATGCTCAAAGCATAATATAAAATATCCATGGTCTTTCAATTTAAATATATCATTCTCTTTTCTTCTGAGTTTCATCAATTTTCTTTCTTCAATGCTATCTCATTTCCTATAAGTTTAGTACCCACGGAATATTGTTGTGACACCATCATCCATAACTCATTATTCTCACCCATTAGATAACATATCATCCTATTTTTCCAATACATGCAATTGTTACCATAAAAAAAAGGGAGTCTTATGTGGATTATGACCTTTTAAGCTCGATGAGGAAGCTACAAAATTCATGACATGTGCTGATCTTTGCTCTCTAATTCGTTAGAATTAAGCAATCTATGGGAGACCTATACTTTGATATCACTTGTTGGTCCTATATAGCACCTTAGAGGGGTGAATTATGTGGTAAAAACTTTATACAAATTATACAACACTTTAAAGAAATTGTGGAAGCTAAATAAACAAAGATGAAATGGATGAAATAAATTTGTGCTTAAAGTAAGTAATACAAAAAATAATAGTTTCAATAACTTACAAACTCCTTTTAAGCTCAAGGATAACCCTCTAGTATTCATTTTTAAGGCTTAATAATAAACTTGTTTCGTTCCTTTTGAAGGCTCAAGAATAGCCTCACTAGTACAATGCCTTAATGTGCTAAAAAGACACTCTCTCTCAAAAATTACACAACAAAAAAGTTCACTAGCTTTTCATACTTAAAAAAAACAATATGGGCATAATATACTTTTTTTAAAAAAGACTCAAAAGGCTTCACATATTTCATTGTAACTTGTTTCTTTGGTTATATTTTGCTCCATGCTATAACAACTAGTTATGGCTATTTATGTTACAGTTAAAAATTTGGATGTCAGCATTATCAGTTTACCTAATAGGAATGAAATGTCAAATAAACAAAAAATTAATGTGGTACAAGTAAACACTTCAAAATGAATTGTAAAGTTGTAGTACCAAACACATTACCACATAATTTGTTATACATACTAGTACAACCTTTTCAGTATGTGTTTAGAAATCCATAAATATAACCATATTATTGCCATGAGTATATACTACCTTAATTGTTTCAATGTTAATTGTTAGGGGTCAAATTAATTAAGTTTTATTGATTATTTATTGTATTATGACACATAATTCAATGTTAAAATTTCCAATTTATGTTGTATGCTTTGATGATCATGTGTGGCAAATTCATTTTCTAACTAAGGATTGATGTTTTAATGATTTAAGAGAGCTTAAATACATGTTTAAAGGTCTGGTTTCTATTCATTGAAGGTCTGAATTTCCTGATTTTAGACTTGCCACTTAAGATTAGAGTGAAAGACAATCTAAGTGTAACACCCCTATACAAAACCTACAACCATCCACATATAAGACAACCAATTTCCTATGCATACATTTACGATATGCATTTCGGTTCAATGCTATATATATACACATTACAAAACTCATTGATGTTTAACATTGTCATTTAACAATAGTAAAACATATTTTTTTATTTACATGGTAACCCAAACGAAAACATACAATTTCCTTTAATGATTACATGTATAATCATATGTGACTAAAAACGCATTCCAAGAGTACTTTTTCTCTTAACTGTTGGCCTTGGTTCTTATAGATGTTCCTTATCCCTCATTACTATGACTTGGACCTACATAGATTAACATCCATGATAAGCTTAAAAGTTTATAGGGGAAACACTTAGTTTGGATGATCACTCACAGCATTCATCTACCAAGCACATACATTCATGAGCATCACATAAATATAAATAAGTATGACATAATTAATCAAATAAATAATGCAAACATGCTTCAATATAATTTTTTTTGTATACCATAAATTCACCTTCAAAACTCAAACATGGATATTCAACACTCAATGATATAGATGATCAATAAAAATGCAAATACCCATTCATATACTAATTATTTATGTTGTCATATTGTATTATTATTTATATCTCTTTACTTTATTTTCAGTCTTAGGCCTGCACATTTTCTATGGGTGTGGATAACTAGTTCTATGGATATATGAAGATATCAAACTGTGGTACCTGAAGGTATCAAACTGTAGACACTGGTGGTGTTAAATTGTAGCAACTGCACTATAACCCTATAGACATGCCTATCTATCCACAACCAAGACAATAAAGTAGGCACCATAACATTTCCTTTAACCATTTGCAAATTTCACAATTCATATATCAACAAATCATATGAAATATATTTCTTGTCATAAAATGTATATATGTTTGAAATGCATTATGCTCAATATTAAATTAAATTGTTCAATCACCCAATTCACACATGATAAGTCCTACTTCATTTATTTAGAAGTGTTTAAAAGGTCTCATACACATTTAAAAAGATTTAGATAAGATTCGGTAAAAAATATTGGAAACAAAAATCAATGCCACAGTCACGACAGACACTCTCTCCATTCATCCCACTATTTGTTCCTTAATATGCATATAGAAAAAGTCAGAACTAGGTTTCGAGGTAGTTTCTATAGCACCAATAGTTAGAGCATTTGGACTTCTATATCATGATATAGGGGCAGCATCAGGTCATCATTTTTTACCTTAATTTACAGGATCATAAAGCCAGAATTAAATCAAAATCTAAGATATTTACCTCTATATCTTAGATTTCATATTCAACTGCAATAACACAATTTCTGGGTTTTTAGGCTTAGCTATGACTCAAAAAATATGACTGACTCAAATAAACCCTGGATAGAATTTCAGTACATAATACTCTCTTATCATATTCAACCAATTCTATCTAAGATAACACTAAAATAAAACCAACGAAACGTCCTAGCAACAATTCCACATCAACTAACTAAAATAGAAAACTTGAAAATTGACAGAGTAGGTCTTCTATTGCCTTTCCTTCCTTTACTCTTTTGCTTTCCACCTAAGATTGGCTTAACTTCTTACATGAAAAATGATGGGATGAAGAACTAAGAATGTCATGCATCCCCCTCTCCATATCCCCATTCCAAAACCTTCAAGACCCACACATATGCTTTATTATTATTGGTCACACATGCCTTAATCCAATTGTTCCAAACATGCCTTAATCTAATTGGTCCATGTATTAGTTTTAGAAAAATTGCATATTGGTCCTTCTTCTTCCTTTACTTCCCAAAATGGCCTATAATCTTATCAATTAATTTCATTACCCTGTGTCTTAAATTTCTAAAGTCATAAATTTCATGAAATTTAGTTAATTATTCTGAGATTTATACCCAAACACTACAGGTCGTTTGAAAACAAGGACAGTATCCATAACTTAACTTCAAGATAGAATTTAAAAATCTTAGAGGCATCATAAAATTTTCGTTCCATCATGAAAGTTTTTGAGCTATGTCTCCAAATTCTTGATTGACCCTTCATGATTTTACATTTTAGACTCATTGGATTTGATATACTTAGGAAAGGTTTCTTCAAAATTAGGTGCTTCTCTTTGAGGTTGATTGGCTCTAAATCTAGGTGGAGGTTAGTTCATTCTTTGAGGATTTGCTTGAATTTGTTGAGGTGGTTATATGTAGTTTTGACTGTTACTCCATCAAAAGTTAGGATGGTTTCTCCAACCAGGATTATAAGTGTTTAAAAAAGGGTTTCCTCTTTACCTATTGAAATTACTAACAAATTAGGCTGGGTCTAGTTCTCGAGTAAAAGGACTCCTTCTTGACATTCTAATGTTGAATGGAAGGTACTACCACAACTTTCACATTCTAACTTTTGAGAACTACTACTAACACTAGTCATCAAACTATCAAGCTTCTTAATTAGTACTTCCAGTTAAGCTGTAAGAGCTACTATATCATTGATTGCCTAAACACCATGTGGTTTCTTGAGATGGCGTTCTGAATTGTACTGAAAACTATTCTTATCCATATCCTCAATTAGATTATAAGCTTCGATCATAGTCTTGCATATTAGTTTGCCTCTAGCTATAGCATCAATAGTTCTACTAGTTGAAGGTGTCAATCCAGTGTCAAAAAAATCAACTCGATGCCAAGGTATTAAATCTATGACTTGGACACTTTGTAAGCGTCTCTCTAAACCATTCCCATGCCTCTTATAGACTTTCATTTTCATATTTCATGAATGAATTGACTTTCATTTTCATATTTCATGAACAAATTGACCTTAGTTTTCATTTTTGCTATCTTAGCAGGTGGAAAAAATTTAGCAAGGAACAATTTTATCAATTTATCCCATATAGTACTGGAACTAGGTTGAAGTTTCGACAACCAGGCTTTTGCCTTTTCTCTCACCGACAAAGGGAAAAGTATAATCGTAATTGTATCATCAGAGACACCACTGCTTTTAAAAAAATCACAAATTTCAAGAAAATTTTACAAGTGTTCATGAGGATATTCTAAAACTAAACCTCCAAATTGTGATGACCTAACCATTAAGAGGATACTATATGGGATTTCAAAATTATTTGCATTGACTCTGGGCAGTATAATGCTAGCCATAAGTCTATCTCGGTTCCCTAAAGCTAAGTATATCATGGTTGATTCCCTTTTTTTTACTTGAAGTCTCACAACTACATGTTCCTCAAGGTTCATTTCTACAGGTTCTGATTCAATATCACTTGATGTTCCTAATTCTAAAGGATTAGACGTGTTTGTGCAAGCTTCTTTCTTTTCCTTTCTCAATGTATGCTCAAGTTCTGGATTGAAGTCTACTAGCTCGGGATTGCATCCCTGAATATTCATATAATTTTAAATAAAATACTAAATAAAGGTAAATAAACAAACAAAGAAAATAAATAAGCAAAAAGCAACAAAAACACACCAACTAAAGTAAATAGAAACTAAATGCAGAAAGAAATATAAAAAAAATTTACTAGTGCTAAAGTAATTAACACTAATTTTCCTACTATTAAGGTCGCTTAATCCCCAGTAATGATGCCAAAAACTTCTTGCGTTGGTTAGGTGACTTAAAAACTCTGAATGAACTAGAAATGATTTTACTTTGAAAACCAACAGAATTAAAGGCAAGTTCACCTATCACAAAAATTTAGCTTAATTACTAGGTTGATCATATTACAATTATTTATGAAAATCCAAACAATTTGGTTAAAAATCTAAAAATTGCTAAACTAGACTAACTTGGCTTAATCACTTCAAAAATGATTTTCAATTGCCTCTGAAAATTTCTGAAAATTTCCAAATGTGTAAATCAGCTAAGGATTAGGTGATTGATGATTTAATTGAGCTTTAAACACATTTAAGGTTTGATTAAAGTTTCTTCACTAAATCAAAACAAAGCTATGGTTAAGACTTTGCTTTTTCTCCATTAAATCTTGTTTAAAGTTTGATTATGCTTTAAATCAATTAAATGGGCTTTAATTTCAAGAAGGTGAGTTCTGAAAATTTAATCTAAAATCTTTAACTTTCATGAAAAATCCAGGTTTGTCATGCAAGGATTAATTCATGTTGCTTATTGATTTTTATAACAATTTAAGATGATTTCTCATGCTTAACTTGTCTTAAAAACTCATCTTAAGTTGCCAGCCTAAAATCAGTTTGTTTAATTCTTTAATAAATAAAATAAAAAACCTTTAATATGTCTTTAAGCTCTCTTAAATCATACAAACATCAATCCTTAGCATCAAAAATGAATTTTCCACACATATTGATCAGGACATACAAAACATACAACTTATGTAACATATCTTGATATATCTATAAAAACAGGCTGAATTTGTAAGTTTAAAGTGTACAAAACAAGATTTTAAGACTTCTAGACATGTCTTTTAACTGTCAACTTAATCTAGAATGCAGCACAGCCTCTGAATTGATTCAAACTTGCTGAAAAATCAAAGAACATATAAGGTTGTAAGCATAAGGAAAAGTGTTTTGATTAATTTAAAAAGAAGAACATAATAACAAGTAATCTAAGTTAGAAACTCCCTACATATGAGTTATAAACACATAAATATGTCTTAACACCAAGCTCAGATATTCAAAAACTCATAAAAAAAACACTCAAATTCGAATACAAAATGTTTGAAGCCAAAGACTAAGGGAAGAACTAAGGTGAGAGAAGAAGAATTCTTTTCATCTTTTTGGCAGATCTATTTTCCTCCCTCCTCCTTACGTATTCTATGTCAATTTGTTTGTTTTTTACAGCTATAGAAGCCTCCAAGATGTGCTAAAAGATACGGACATTAATTGGAGACATGCCACAGTTGCAATCTTCGAGATTTGGGCTGGATATTATTAACTGATCCTTCAATGACAGGCTGCACTAATGTATAACAGTGCGCTAAAGGGTGTCATTGATGATCGAATTATGTCTCTATTAACGGCCCTCTATTCATCCTTTAATAGTGGTCTAGCAAGGTGCCGTTGAGGGACAAAAATGAGGCATTTTCTTCTAGTTTTTGCTTCAA
>JAOXYD010064476.1:0-12843 GCA_028565735.1 Pinacopodium congolense | reverse complement strand
GTTTCGGACTAAATGACTTTTTAACCTCCCAAACGGCTATTTTTTGTATCTAATAACTCCAAACCTCTCCCAACACTATATATATGATTCCTAAACATTTCTAACAAGTTTAGAACCTCTAAACAATGAATTACAAGATCAAATCTCTCAAATACTCCAAGCTCTCTTTAGTTTCTATGCAGATTTCATTCAATCTCTAATTTCTTGATTTAAATCATTTTGAGTGCTACAAAGTTTATATTTTCAGTTATTTTACACCTAGACTAATCTAAAAAAAGTTTCAATTGTTTTTTTGATTCATTATTTCGATTGTTTCAAGCTCTCAATATCAGGCACACCAAAACTATCTCTGTTTTGGATAAACTTCAATGAACTTCTGTATTCTTCAATTTTGAGCTTGCAAAACTTTTTTTATTGATTCAAAATTATCATATACATTTTTATAAAGGTCTCAAGAGTGCATAGGATCTTTTACTTCAATTGTTAAGTACTCAAATCGTGTGTTTGAGCTCAAAGAACACAAACTGTTTAAAATTGTCCAAATTAACGTGTTTTCTCCATAGCTTCTTTATTCACTTCAATTTTGATTTTTAATTAGTTTTTTATGAGAAAATTTTATGTTTTCAATTTTCGTAAGGTCTTAGGATTGTGCTAGTATTTTTGTTTCAATTTTTAAGTGATTATATTGTTTGTTTGAGCTTGATTTTTTCAGGTTGCTCAAAGCTTTCCAGGTTTGAGCATTCTAGTTTTGTACTTGATTTTGATCATTCAATTGATGTGCTAAAATTGTGGTTATTGCTGAAATTTATTGTTAACATATACATTGATGTTGCAGTAGGTTTATTGCATTTATTTGGAATCATTTGGGTGACTAAATTCATGTGTTTGTAGGCCGAACTCTTAAGACTGCATATTTTGGATAGATTGCATGTTTGAATATTTAATCTGAATATTTGATAGTTTAATCATGTTTTTGGTAATTGAATTAAGTTTTTGATGATATATTGAAGTGTTAAAAGACTTGCTATAATCTTGGTTTGCCTCTAGAATTTTTATAATTGAGTTTATTGCATGAGCATTAGAGAAACACCATAGAAGGTGTGTTCCGTGACTTAAATTGGAGGAATTAATTTGTATTAATTGTTATTATGGTATAGGATGCTCTTAACCTAAGATAAAGAAGATTTGGATTGCGTTAATCCTTGAATATGAATTGGATTGGATTAGACCTTCATTGTGCATTGTCATTCCATATTGCATTTGTTTCATTTGAGCCCTTATCTTATGTTGATTTTGATCAAGGATGTCATAAGCTATATAAGCTTGTTTTAAAGCTCAAGGGAGCTTGGTTTAGGGGCTGTCCGTGTGGGACAAAAATAGTATAATTTGATTGTGTTGTATGGGTTACTCTTCACGCATTTAAGTAAGATTGTGGTAGGTTCCTCTTCACCTTAGAATTCAAGATTGTTGGATAGGTTCCTCTTGATCTTAAATCAAGATTATTAGATAGGTTCCTCTTGGCCTTAAATCAAGATTATTGTAAAGGTTCCTCTTGGCCTTTAACCAAGATTGTTGTAAGGGTTACTCTTAGCCCAATTAAAGTAAGATTAGTTGTTAGTGAATTTCCAACAAGTTGATGGAGAGAGGACGTAGTCTATCTTTGGGGTAGGTGAACCTCTATAAATCTTGGTGCTCCTTCTCTTCCCTATCTCTTTTATATTTGTGCATTTTTGTTTGCTTAATTATTTATTGAATTTTCTTACTATTGACACAAAGTTTGGCATTCCATTCGATTTGAATTTTGGTTAGAGCTTGCATTATATTAAAATTGGCATAAGGTATTTGAAGTTTTTTAATTCTGCGAGAAATTTTTAAATACCCAGTTCACCTCCCTTTTAAGTGCCATAGGGCTAACAATTTAGACCCTAAACAAATTGACAACAAGTTTTTGGCACTATTCCCTAGGAAAATATAAAGATATTAGGAATATATTGGGATCAATTGCTCTAGAGTATAAATATTTTTATATTGAATTGCTTTGCTTTTTCTTGTTTGTTTTTTGAGTTATGATTTTTTGTGCTTATTTTTTGTTTACTTTGTATATTGTAACATCCTCTGGTGCCTAGATTTAGTCATTTAAAATATGTGGAGGCAATATCATCATTGGTAAGATCCCCAACAATAAGAGCCAGAAGGGGGAAGTTGTGAATGGGAACGTTGTTGGGCAAACCACGATGCATCATATCATGAGCCTTATGCCTTTGATCATTCACCTTGCCCTAACTATTCTGGGCAAAATCAAACTCATTTAAAACCATCTTTTGATCCTTATCTATCATCTCATTTCCAAGGTCATTCTAAGTAATACCCTAAGCAATCCTATGAACCTTCTTCTGATCACGAAGCCATAATTGCAAACTTAATAGAGATGAAAGATTTAATGAGGAAACTTATGAAAATGAAATAACTCATAAAAGAAAGTAAAACTAGGGACAAGGTGAATCTAAAATTGTGATTATAGTCCTAAATGGACAAATTAGGTTATTTTCAACATTTTAAATGCATGATCCCCCTGCATTAGAATCAAGTGAGTTAAACACTTTTGACATACATAATATTGAGCAAGAGCTTTCAATTGTTTTTTAAAAAATGATTATGATGTTTTTGAGTGGATTAATGATAATTAAGCTCTTAAATATGAAGAGATCTTAGATGAAGCAAAGGACGAGTCTATGGTCAACTTAGTTAGTGTTAAGGAAGAACATATGAATGAACTAGCAAACCATGACTTAAAAGCCATTAATTTTAAGAAATATCATATGAGTGCTATTAATGACATAAGTGGATATGAAGAAAAGCTTATAGATGAATCAAAGGAGTTTGATCAACAAGTCAATGATATGGTTGACAAAAGTGATGAAATGATGGAAAATAAGGTACCCATTGAGAACATTGATTTTCTATGTGTGTCTACTTTTTATCCTAGGCTAAAAGTAGTCATCTTTCACTTTTTACCATGGTATTTTGTTAAGAGTAAGCATCATGCATTGTTTCTTTTGAAGGGTAGGATTTGGGATGCTTTTACATACCTAGTTAAAGGTCTAAGAACCTTTAGGAAATTAACATTGCCATATGAAAAGAATTGATCAATTATTTAGATGATGAGCTAAAGTTGAGATTAAATATTTCTTAACTTTAAGGTTTAGCTAAAAGACCTTAAAGAAGCGTTGGTTGGGAGGCAACCCAACCATAGAAGTAGGATTTAGTGTACTTTCTTTTGTTTCTTTAGTATGGTATGTATTTCTTTTATTTCCTTTTTGTTCTCCTAGCTTTTGTTTGATCATATTTATTTTAATGCAGCATTACTACCAATTATCTTCCCTTTGGTACTTTGATGCTCTTTGTGTGTTTATTCAGGTGTTATATCAAGTCTTTGACACATTTCGAGCATCAAGTTTCAATGTACGTTTCAATGGATCATCAAGTAATATCTTTCTATTCGAGTGCTTTCTATTCCCATTCCCCTCATTTTTATGCTTTCTTGTTGTTTTATGAACATTGGGGACCAATGTCCAATTTACAAGTGGGGGAGGGATAGATTATTTAGATGTTATCACACTTAGGCTTCTCTTGTCCTAAAACATGTTATTTTATCATCTTTTAAAAAATAATCTATAATTTGAGGAAATTTTTTTATTTTATATGCATTTTCATTTGACATTTTTTTATTTTCATTTATTATGCCCCTTTTTAATGTTAAATAGTTTATTAGGAATATTGAAGATCAAATGGTTTTAAATTGCCTTATGTTATGGATAATGATACCTTATGATCATTTTGAGATTCCATGTTTAAAATGCATAGTTCTAAAGAAAATTGTGCTTTCTTTAAAATTATATCATCATCTTGAATAAAAAATTTAAAAAATGAAAAAGAAAATGAAAAAGAAAGTAAAGCGTTAAATAAGTGAGTTACTTTATTAACTTCACCGACTTCGAACAAATTGGTTGAAGTTAAAGAGTGGTGCTAGTAGTCAGTTGATGTGATGTGATTTAGTTGAGTAACCGGAGGTGTTCATGACAAAATGTTCATGACAAAATATTGACTTTTTAACCAAGATTAAAAATGCTAATATTTTTTTTCTTATGATTTGTTTTAAAACCATAAAGGACGAATGGTTATTTAAAAGATGATACATCTTTCTTTAGCACTATTTATTTTGCATATGGAATTGAGGATGTGATTTAGAATAAATTTGATGAAACATCAAGTAATTTAAATTTTTTTGTGACTTGATATGCTTAATTAGTGGTATAACATCTTTTAGGTTCATTATGCTTGAAAACCTAAGAAAACCTTTCCAATGATGTTGTTTGAAGGATTGAACAAAATTTTCTATGCTTATGGGTTATTTTGAGATTGATGATTGATTGATTTGGTTTTGGACAAGCAAATGTCTAAGTGTGTGGGGGTTGTTAAACTATGGATTTAATGGATTTTCTTGTGAATTTGATTATGATGTAAGGTTTATTTTCTCCAATTTAATGTTAAAGTTTTTATTTATCTTCTGGATTGATGTACATTACAGATTAAAGCTTAAAAGTTGAGAAAACAGGAAAAATATGCTAAAAATTTAGAAATTAGGAGTAAAACTGCGGGTATACTACACCGTCATTTAACTATCAAGAACCACCAATTTTCTTCAACTGGAGACTTAAACAATGGCACTAAAATGACGCCGTTTAATTCCTTTATAATCATCATTTAAGTACCTATCAAGATATTTCCACTAGCTCCTACTCCTATTCGGCTGCAAGTTGCTCCACTTGCTTCCAACTTACAGCTGACATATGTATGAAGCTTTAGAGACCAAATTTGCAGAACTTGTAACATAAATTAGAGAAGCTTAGATCAGATTTACCTTAGGTTTTCTTCTTTCTTCCTTTAGGTTAGGTTTTCTTTTCTATTTCTTTTTCCATCTTTGGTCTTTTTAATTTCAGGTTATTTTACGGATTTTCGGGACTTTTTAATGTAAGTGAAGGTTGTGTATCCCTTTAGAACAACATTTGGTGCAATCTAATCCCTTTAATTCACTTTTTTTCATTCGATTTTTTTATATATGTTCAAGAACATGTTGTTATGGTTTGAATCTAATTTTTCTTAGGTATATATGATGTTTAATCTGAATTTAAGCAAAGGATAGATTGTTAAATGGATTGATTGAGTTCTTAACATATAATTGTATGGTAATCTTTAATTGTTTAAGTTCTTAATGTTTTTTAAGTTGGCCATTTAAGATGAAGTTTTTACATGATTAAGAAGAGGACTAGTAACTTAATTAATTGAAAAAATTAATAAAAAACATGATTTTAATCAATACATGACTATTGATTGATTAATCATGAGGGTAATAGTCTTAAAACATACCATTTTAGGATTAGAAATTGTTAAATTTTAAGCCTACTTCTTATAGCTATAGGTGGACCAAACCATATAATTTGAATGTTAAAGATAAGACATTAATAGAATAGGAATGTTAAAGATAAGGCGTTAATTTAACCATAGAGATAAGACGTTCTTTTTATTTAAAATAATGCATTTAATTTAAAGATCTTAACTTCTTAGATAATTATGATCCAATTTTCTTAGTATTTACATATTTTTTCTGTAGGTTCGAAATTTCGAAGTCTTAAATGTACTCCACTTTATTACTTGTGACTGGTATATTGTCGTTAAGTTGATTTGGAATTAGAATGAAATTTCATGTGAATTGATTGATTAATTGAGGATAATTAGTGATACCAATTCAACCCATAAAGTTTTTGCATCGTTGCCAAATAAAATAATTTTGACATTAGGAAAAAATTGGTGTCAAATACTCTATGGTGTAGATTTTTTTTACATTGTTTATAGTGTGTTTATCTTTGCTTATCTTTCTTATGTGTTTGATTTTGTGTTGTTTTCTTCTTAGTTTAATTTCGTTTCTTATTTACGTTAGCTTGATTCTTATCTCGTGCTTCTCTTGAATATATAATTAGTGAGAATCAAGTGCATTTAGAAATGGAACATCATGAGTAATTCAATGTCCAACCTATTAAAAAACCAACCATGATGGAATTGACTATGCAAACTATGAGTGATCATAAGTCTAGCATTGTTAGGCATAGGATAGACTCAGATGATTTTTAAATTCCACATACGATCCTTTTTTTATAAGGTCTTCTTAGTTTAACGGTTTATTATTTGAAAATCCAAATGATCATTTAAGAAATTTTATAGAGATTTATGATCTCTATAAAAGTTTTGGTATTTTAGATGATGCCCTTAGACTTAGATTTTTGGATTTTCTCTTAAAGATAGATCTTGCACATGGTTAAATGCTTTCAGTCCTGATTTTATCACCACTTAGGATGATCTTGCAAATAGATTTTTATCTAAATTCTTTCCCTCATATAAGATATCAAAATTGAAATTTTTTTTCATCATTTGAGCAATATGAGAGCTAGAGTTTACATGAGTCTTAGGAGCGATTTAGGGAATTACTTACTACTTGTCTGATGCATGATTTTAATATTTGTGAGAAAGTGCATATTTTTTACTCAGGCCTAAAAAATGCTGCTACTAGAGGAACCTTAATGAGAAAAACCCCAAGTGAAGCATATAGGTTAATTAAGGACACGGCCTTCAATAGTTTTCAATATAACTCTTAGCCCTTTTATAGTAAACCACTTAGAGCTTAAGCTATTAATGATGTCCCGAATTTACAAGCTCAAATAGTTGACCTTAGTAAGCAATTGGAAGATTTAAAAGCAAAAATTGGTAGTAATGCATTTCAAAATCCTATAGTTTATGATTATTGTGGTAGTTCCTTTCATGCTTTAATAGTTTGCCAAGTTAACCCTTCTTATACATCTAATCTTCCTTAGATTATTATCTTTCTAATGGGCAATCACTGGACTCTTATAATCCTTCTAAGGAGAGCTACCCCACTTTTTTATCAAATTATCATCCAGCCTACCAAACTTCCAATGTCAATCCTCAATTTGAATCCCCTTCTCTGCCCATTAACCAAGAAAAGTCCAATCCTGAACATACAGTGATGAAATTTATTCAAAGTAATGACTCTAGGATGAAAAATAATGAAAATTCAATTAAGAACCTAGAGAATGAAGTAGGTCAGATTGCACAACTCTTAGATGAGAGGTTATCTAAAACCTTATCTAATATGCCTGAACCTACCCCTAAAGATCATTTTATAGCCATCACTATGCCTAATGGTCATGAATTGGGGGATGTAAATGAAGAAAAGAATGAAAGAGAAGCAATGGAAAGTAGTGAAGTAAAGAAAGAAGTTGGAAATAAAGATAGCCTACCTAGGTTATTTGCTGAGTTAAATGACCAATCTTATCAACCTAGAGTTCCATATCCATAGATGTTGGATGATCGATCTAGGCACTCTATTTAGTTGTTTCAAAAATTGTTCAAACCCTTTTATAATGTGTATCAATTAGATGAGCATCTAGCTAAAAATCAATCCATAGTCAAAGAGTTAGAACCTTCTTATCCTAAGTTAAGAGAAGCGTTAATGGAAACAATTACAACTATTGCACCAACTTCATCTCTTCAATGTGAGGAAACTAAGTTAGAAATTCTGAAATTGAAAGTTAAAACGCCATTTTTAATAGTGAAAGTGCTTATGCATACTTGTTACATGATCACCAAGATGATGCTTATATTGTTTTCATTAGTGTTAAGGATGATATTCAAGTTGAAGACAAAGATTTTAAGGTTCTTGAATGTAAAATTTTTAGTGAATTTGTCAAGCATAATGAGGTTAAATTTGAAAAAGCAATAGCGTTTATGCATTTTATTAATGTTAATGCTTTTGATGTTAAGCTAGACATGGCAATTTGAGACTTTTTACCATGGAATTTTAAAATTCATGGTTGGTGTTCCATGAAGGGTCAAGTTCCAAAATTTCACATTCAATTGCATGTTTTAAAACCCTTTCAAAAATTGTCCTACTTTGATTTCCAAGAGAATTAAGTAAAAATATTATATTATGGATGAAGGAAGAGACTAAAGATTCTCTAACCTTTAGGTCTAACTAAAAGACCTTAAAGAAGTGCTTTTTAGGAGGCAACCTAAGTGTAGTAATAGGTTTTAGTGTGTTTGGTTTGTTTTCTTTTATTTCATGTGGCTTTCTTTTGTTTCCTTTTGTTTTTGTGCCTTTGTTTCTTTTTTTATCATATTTCCCTTATGGAGCATAGTTGCTTTTATTAGGTTTTTGGTATTTTGGTTATCTTTTGTTGGATTTGCAGGTGTTATATTCAATCTTTGTTATTCTATCCGGGTTCTTTCTACTCCTTTCCCCTCATTTATGGGTTTATTATATGTTTTAAGAACATTAGGGACAATGTTCAATTTAAGTGTGGGGGAGGGAATGGTTTATCACACTTATGTTTTATTTATAATTAAGTTTATCATTTTAACATCGTTTTCAAAGTAATTTATAATATTTGGAAACCTTTTTTTTTATTTTTATTTCTTTCATTGACATTTTTCCTTATGAATTCGATCATTTTGATGTTTTGGGATGTTATATTATTAGTTAAGCACATTTATTAACAATGAAATTTGATGGTTTCATGTTTTGGATAATGGGTATTTGATAAGCATTATGAGTCTCTAGATATGAAATGTATATTCTTAATTGTGACTTCTTTAATCATTTTCATTATCCTGTTCAATTCAAAATGAAAATCAATAAAAAAAAGGTTTGAAAAATGAAAAGAAAAAAATGGAAAAGTGCTTAAATTGTGAACAAGTGAGCAATGTTTATTCACTCTGATGGCTTCGAACCAATTAGTTAATGTTAAAGAGTGGTGCTAGTAGCTAATTGATGTGAGGTGACTTAGTTGATTGACTAGGGATGTTCACGACAAAATGTTCATCTTCATGTAAAAAGATTGAATGACCTCTCAATCAAGCCATAAAAGCTGACATATGTCCTTAAGTTTTTGCTTAATGGTTAAAAGGGTATGAAATTACTTAAAAGATGAGTCAATTTGTTTTTTTCATATCCATTTTAGGCATCAAAATCATTTGATGCAAGTTAAGTTGAAGTTTGAAAGAATATGAAGTCATTTAAAGTTATTTTTTAATTTTCATGTTTGATTTATCATATAACATCTTAATGATTTTTTTCGTGATTGAATAATTAAGAAAAGGTGTCAATGATTGAGTTTAATAGGTTGAGCAAGATTTTCTATGTTTATAGGCTATTTTTAGATAGATGATTTAATGATTTTCTTCAGGACAAGCAAAAGCTAAGTATGGGGGAGTTGTTTTAATGTACATTTGCTTCTAATTGATGCTAAAGTGTTTAAATATCATTTATATTTGTGTATAATGCAGATTAAAGCCAAAAAAATGGAGAAACTCTTGAAATTGTAGTTTAAAACCAGATTCCATGAGTTAAATAGCACCCCCTTTCTCCCCACCATTGTACTCTTCAGATCGTCATTTTACTCTAGAAGACAGAGACTTAAACGACGAATTTATAGCCCACTGTTATGATCCTCTTCAAGTGCTGTTTAAGTAGCTATCACACGATTTCGAGCTGAAACTTACTCCCCACTTACTACAACTTACTCCAACTTGTTTCTACTTGTTGTAACATATATAAGGAGCTCCAGAGATCATTTTTACAGTGTTTTAGGATGGATTTGAAGGGAGAATTTAGATTAGAATCAGATTCTCTTCTTCTTTCCTTAGGCAATGTTTGGTATCAATGTGGTTTCTTATTTTTATTTCTTATTTTTTAAAACACGGAAACTAATAAAAATAGCACAGAAACTGAAAAAAAACAGCATACAAATACAACACAAAAACCCAAAAAATAACACATAAACCAATACACATACATAAAAATAAAAACTAAAAACAGAAATGAGAAATGATACCAATCATGCTCTTAGTTTTTAAGTTTTTCTTTTCTTTTTCCTTTCTAGATTTTATATATTGTAATTTTAGGTTGTTTTGAGGATTCACAGGAGTTCATAGACATGTTAGTAGGCTCTCTATTAGTGTTGAACCAAGGGAGGTTATAATTTTAGTTTTGATGATAACAAACATCATTATTACTAATTATTTGAGTTTCCATGGTGAAAGTTAAAGACAAGTTATTTCAAGATGATTACATATGTAAAACTTGAAGTTTGAAGGACTAAGATGAAGCTAAAGGAAGAACAAAACATATGGAAGCTATAAGACCTTAGTTAGCGTGTCGTGCATACAATTGTAATTTTCACTAATTTTCCAATTGATCTAGGGGCTCAATTTTAATCATGCACTGCATATAGTTTTTTAAAAATGACATAAAGTTTCATAACATAGTCATTGAATCATTTTTATTATTCATATGGTCTAAAATTATTTTTTAAATCTTGTTATAAGTTTTATTCAATGTTTGGATAATTAAAATTTTCTTTAACCATTTGTTTGCTTTTTTAGAATTGAGATTCATTTGGTTTAAGCACTTTTGTTAACATGCCTTAAATCTGTCCGCATTTGAATTATCATCATTCAATCTGATTTTTTAGTACCCAAATCATTTTTTATTGCCTCTAAATTATAATTCACATTTTTCCTAGGGTCATAATAGTGTACTTGAATTTTATTTCATTTTTTAAGACTTAAAAAATTTATTAAGATTTAAAAATATAGTTTACTCAAAGCTGTCTCAAAAGCTCTTTCTTTCCCTATTTGGAATTAATTTAAGTGTAACCCTAATTCGTTTATGAAAAAAAACGTGCAGCCATATAAAAAGCTCTAACAGTCTCCTAGAGCTCCCAACACTCTCAAATCTCATTTTCTTGCTCTAAAAAACAAATTTGATATATCCGCTTTCCTAATCTCTCCAAACTGTCTCTCTATGCATTATTTCGATTTTCTTTTATTCCTATCATATTAAATCTATTTGATAAATTTATAAATTTGTATTTTCTGTTAGATACTGTGTGTATGGTTGTGATTGATCATAGTTTTGAATTTTTGGAGGAATTATATTGATTGATTAGAACATAACTCCCAAATATATCAAATATGTTTCTATTTATTCTGATCTATCTTAGATATTGCTTTTCGACACATAAATCTATTTAACAAATTCTGATTTTGTGATTTTATATTTTCCTATAGTTTATAGAGGTTTTGTAATTTTTGTTTCAATTTTTGAAATATTATATCTTAGGTTGTAAGTATGTTCACTTCAGAAGTGTCGAATTTGTGAAAATTTTTCTGTGTTAAATTTCAACATGTTTTTGGGAATTTTAATCAATTTCTAAAATACTAAAAAAATTATTTTTTGATTCCTTATGTGTCCTAAAGTAAGAAAAATGTTTTTTTCAATTTTTTTGAAGGCTATCTGACTTGGTTTAAAAATCATTTTTTAGATAGACCTAAACTGTTACTGTTTTTCTGTTCTTGTGTTAATTGCATAATTTGATTATATAAATCCGTTCTGGATGTGCAAGCTTGTGGTTTTTGGTTTTTTTATGATCTTATTATTATTTAGATATTTTTAGTTTGATTTATGAGAATTTATAGCTTCTGTTTAGGGTTCATATTTCAAACTACTCAAATCTGTCTAGAATTCATTCATATCCTTTCATACATATATTTGAGCATCTAAATCAAATTTATTTTCTTCCAAATTGTGGTTCTCTATTTGTTTAAGTCTCAAAAGTGTCATTAAATATTTAACTAATTTTTTATTAGGCTTATTTCAATGTTTGGAAGTATTATTATTCTAATGATTAAATCTATCCAGATTTGGATTAAGTGAATATTTTAGGTTGTGCATTAAATATGGAATATTAAGTTTGTTTCAGCTTTAATTTGTGTCATTGAACATTCATTAGTGAAAGTTTTGGAGCCCTTAGATTAATTGTGCTTTAAGTGAAAAACATTTATAAGTGTCCTTAGTCACTTGAAAAGGGGAATTTGTATTGTTAAATTGCGTAAGGTTGTCAAGGCTCCTCTTTGCCTTAAAAGATTGGTTAGTAAAGGCTCCTCCTTTCCTAGAAAAAGATTGTCTTGAGAAAGTTCCTCTTTGACTTAAAAGACTGGGTTGTAAAGGTTCCTCTTTGCCTAGAAAAATATTGTCTTAAGAAGGATCCTGTTTTCCTTAAAAGATTGGTTTGTAAAGGCTCCTCCTTACTTAGAAAAAGATTGTCTTGTGAAGGTTCCTCTTTGGCTTAAAAGATTGGGATATAAAGGCTCCTCTTTGCCTAGAAAAGGATTGTCCTGTAAAGGCTACTGATAGGGGTCAAATTGATATGATTTTTATGGTTAATTTGTTGAATTATGACCTCTAATTCAGTGTTTAATTGTTTAATTGATGCTCTATAATGTTTAATTTGAAGAATGAAGCTTAATGGTGAAGATTGAAGCAAAAACATCAAAGAACACTCTTGTTGCTAACCATTAATGGCCCCCTAAAGAGGGTGCCGTTGCTGAAGAACAGGGAGTCATTTAAGCTATCCAAAAGTCGGGCTATAATAGCACAATCAGATGGTGCCGTTGTAGGGTGGCAGGGTGCCGTTATACTCCAAGTCAACAATTTCAGCTTAGTGTCTTGCAGATTTCAACCTTGGCCTGATATCAATTAATTCCCTTGTCTTTTGGCATGTGAGGGTGATCTTCCAGAGTTTGCATAGAGCCAAAAACACCAGATAACATGCATCAATTAGCTAGGAATCAAATCAACTTAGTGTGAGAAGCTCTAGCTTCTCTCTTCATTTTCTTCTTTGAACACTTAAGCTTCAAACACTTAGATTT
>JAOXYD010064445.1:0-12844 GCA_028565735.1 Pinacopodium congolense | reverse complement strand
AGGTAAATATCCACATACCTCATCTCGTTGAGCCCACTGGCTTGGGGAGCAACATTGTTACTAATCATCCCCATAATAATCCTCTCCCTAGCCTCCAAAGCAGCAGTAATATACCCCCTCGAGATCCTAGTCAGTCATAGGGTTTCTCTAGCAGTGGAAATAGAGAAATAGGAATCCGATGATAGTGTATCCCCATGCAGTGGATCCTTTTGCTTTACAAACACACTTCCTACATCTGGTACCCCTAATAAAGCATAAATTGAGGCACGAGTGATAAGAATAGGGATACCTCGGATAGTAGACCGTATCTCAATGGTATCAACCTCGGTTTTGTCCTTAATGTTCGCATAAAACTCTCGAACTAAATCGGGGTAGAAAGGACCAGTAAATGTCACCACAGCCTCCCATACAAAGGTCCTAAAAGCTCTTGATATGTCGAATATGGCCTCGAGCTCGGAATGAATCTGGCGCTCCACAATAAAGTCATTGCCCCGATGGGCCTCATACCAGTCAAAATTCTCCTGACTCGTCAAGCGGACTAGATCAAAAGTCAAACGCTTTCTCCTAGACACCATTTGAATGAAATCTGTGAAAAATCATAGGCAAAAATATATCAAAAATCAATACAAAACTTAAGAAAATTTTCCGGCTATAGTCGTCGGAATATTCCCTTTTGACCAGAATATTCTTGATTTTTCGACGACGATTAAATTGAATAAAATTAGTACCAATCTAAATCTAATGAAATTCCTAACACAATGGTACCAAAATCTAAGCAAATAGGGGACTATATTGGGAGAAAAATGACAAAAAAAACCTTTTAGGAGAAAAAGATCGAAGCTTTCAGTGTAAATTGTGTACAATCTGTTGTTTTTTCACCTAAATTGATGGAATAATCAGATAGAGGGTAGAAAATGTGACAAATGGACACTAAGAACGTCCAATTTGGTTATGAAATGAAGAAGTTATGAGGTTTTGAAGTTTGGGGGCGATTTTAGGGTTTCCGATGGGTTTAAGGTGGAAAACGATGAACAGTGACCTGCGTGCTTTTATTGTCAGATGCGGGGTATAACAGCACCATGTCAGCCTACCATTATAGGTTGTGCAACCATCGTTATAGGTCTAATTAAACCTTCATAACTTCAATTTCAATCCAATTTCACATCCAAATACCTTCAAACTCAAATACTAACAACATAGATTGAATTATTCATCAAATCCAATCCCTAACAATTGCCTAATCTACTCTCCAATCACTTGTTGGAAATTTAACTTACTAATCAATACAAGTACAAATTTCTTCTAAGGTGAAGAGTAGCCCTTACAAGATATAATCTTTATTATTGGAGGTGAAAAGTAACCTTTGGATAATCTTTATAACGCAAAGAAGAGCCTTTTAACAACAATAATTCCCCAAACAATTTAACAAGTTCAACAATCCCCCTTTACAAATAACCAAACGTGAGGAAAAATAAAGAGAAAACCAAAGAGAAAAAAAGCACAAAAAAAAAGAGATTTGACAAAAAGAAAAGAAAGAAAAGAAGAGAGAGTTAGTTGAGCAAAATTTCACTCCACTGGCTTCATACCTCACCGGCCCGAAGTCTATGAGTGATGTAATAACAAGTTAGTGTAACGTGGCTTGCTTAAGTAATCGAGGGTGTTCATGACAAGACCAAGTGATCTCCCAACCAGCCATTGCTCAATCATGCTTGAGTGCGTTTGTGCTTACTTATGTTCATTTTATATATGAGACGGATTATTGTGAATTGGGTTGAAGTTTAAAGAAGGCATGATGTTAACCGAGTAGAATTATGATTTAATGTGAATGATTGGTTGCATAGTACTTTTGAAGGGTCTTTCATGTTGGAATGAGTGACTTAATAACTTGAACTTAATGATCCATTTATGACAAGCTTGCATGAGGATCTCAGTGAATTTCTTGATATTTAGTATTATGTTTGAGGATTTGAATTTGCTGTGTGTAATAACTATATGAATTCAACCATTATCAACCTTGAATTGGATGGTATTGTTTGTATTGGATTGCATGTCATATTGAGTTGCTTCGTTAACCTTTAGCAATCTTTAGAAGGTTTTCTTTTAAGTGCCTAAGGGAGTTGCTTGAGGAAAAGTAACAATTCAAGTGTAGGGGCATTGTTGATGGGTGAATTCTATTGAATTTGATAGCATATTTTACTTTGTTGCTTGTTGATGGGTGAATTATATTAATTTTGATAGCGTATTTTACTTTGTTTTTGCCCATTTGATGTATGAAAAACACCATCTGTGAGTTAGTATTTTTTATTTCAAGAACATACTGGGTTTATTGGTGTGGATTATTCTAGATTTGTTTTGTTTGTTGTTTTCCTTTGTTTCCTGTGCTTTGAGTTCGGTTTATGTACGTCGTTATTTTTGTGATTGCAAGTAGGCACCGATATGGATATGCAAGATTATCTTGACTACTAGTAGTACGACAATGTCATTTGTTTGGTCAATGGGGGAAGGACTGAGTGGATGTCTTATGACCACCACAGGAGTAACACCTATGGATATTATGATGCACATCATCCAGGGCCTTCTTAGAGTGATCAGGCTTACTATGAGCCACCTCCTCAGATTTATTATCAACAGCAGGAAGAAGAATTAAGATTGAGTGATCTATTGACAAGGGCCATCTCCACTTATGAGGAATCAAGGTTAGCAGATCTATTGGAGAGGCCAACGCCACATTAGAAGCTCACATCCAAGCTACAAAGACCTATATCTCCAACTTGGCTCCACAAGTAAAACAATCACTTCAACAAGAAGAGGATTCAAGATTGGAGAAGCCGATCTGTACTTTCATATCCGCGAATGAGGCTATGCTTGATAGTATGGACACTCGCATTGCAAGTATAACAACATCCGCCCATGACTTGGTGACAAAAATAGGACAGTTGGTTGGAGCAAATGAAGAGTTGGAGCCAAAAAGTGCTCCCAACATTCTAGAAGTTGAATCAAGTGAGCCCATTGAAGAACATTCATTTTCAAGTGTAGAGGAGCTACTTAG
The DNA here is from genome assembly GCA_028565735.1 of Pinacopodium congolense. Lineage (NCBI taxonomy): Eukaryota > Viridiplantae > Streptophyta > Magnoliopsida > Malpighiales > Erythroxylaceae > Pinacopodium > Pinacopodium congolense. The sequence continues at coordinate 9,795 of JAOXYD010064445.1, read as the reverse complement.
TGCACTTATTAAGAAGGAAGAAGAAGTTGTTGATGTTACGGATTTCACAGTGGATAAATAGGTACCTATGTTCATTGATTTTATTGGTATATCAATTCTTCACTGCAGGCAAGCAATTGGATGCCAAGCTCCCATCCTAAGGTAACTGACACAACCAACTGAAGGTATGAAGAGTGAAATGGTTGTAGGTGCAAAAGCTCATTCTTGTTTGGTAAGTCATCCAGGATACCAAGAATTTGACCAAAGGTATGGACCTCTGAAGAAAATTATTATTCTTTAACATTAAGGTCCAACTAAAGACCTTAACGAAGTGCTTGTTGGGAGGCAACCCAACCTTGTAGGATCGTAAATTTGAATTTCTGTCTTTTGTTTTCGCTTGTGTGTGTGTGTTTTTTTTTCTCTTTTGCTTTCACTCTTTTGTTGTGGCTTGAACTCTTACTTTCAGTTAGCATAAATGACTGCAAAGCGACAACGTACATATTTAGGGGAGTTTCATTATTCCTTTCTCTTTCCCTTTTTTGTTCTTTATTTGTTCAATTTAAGTGTAGGGGGAATGAGATGATGTTCATATTGAGAGTGATACACTTAGATTATTATAAGTCTTTTGGTAGCAAACTTTGTCATTTTGATTGAAAATCATACTGAGTTTGGTTAAATGTTAGCTGGTATACCTTAATGTGATGAATGTGATTGGTATGATTAGTATTGACTAATCCTTATTTGATCATGGCTTTTTTGAATTATGGTTGTGAATATATCATGGAATTGATTCCGTTTGCATAATCCTAAATTGATATAGAAAGTGCAATGGATTTGCATGTGAATTTGGAATAGAACTTAATACATATGCATGATGAGTTTGATTATGTGAGTGAATTTGGAAGTCTATACAACTAATTGTGAATATTGAGGATCGATGACATTTGGTTTATATTATGACTTTGGGAAATTGATGCTTGATGATCATTATGATGTTTTAAGTTTATAATGTTTTTTGTTTCACGAGGAAAAATAAAGAGAAAGGAAAAGAGAAAAAGAAAAGAAAAGAAAACAGAAAAAAAAGAAAAAATGACAGATTAGACAGAAAGAACAAAAAAAGAAAAAAAGGAAAAAAAAGAGATAGCTAGTTGAGCAATTTTTCAGTCTACTGGCTTCATACCTCACCAGGTCCAAGTCTATGAGTGGTGTACTAACAAATTAGTATAAGGTGGCTTGGTTAAGTAACTGAGGGTGTTCATGACAAGGTGTTCACTTTCACGTATACAAGACCAAGTGATCTCCCAACCAACCATTGTTTAATTATGCTTGAGTGCATTTGTGCTTACTTATGTTCATTTTATATATGAGACGGATTATTGTGAATTGGGATAACGTTTGAAGAAGGAATGATGTTAACTAAGTAGAATTGTGATTTAATGTGAATGATTGGTTGCATAGTACTTTTGAAGGGTCTTTCATGTTGGAATGAGTGACTTAATAACTTGAACTTAATGATCCATTTATGACAAGCTTGCATGAGGATCTCAGTGAATTTCTTGATATTTAGTATTATGTTTGAGGATTTGAATTTGCTGTGTGTAATAACTATATGAATTTAGCCATTATCAATCTTAAATTGGATGATATTGTTTGTATTGGATTGCATGTCATATTGAGTTTCTTGGTTAACCTTTAGCAATCTTTAGAAGGTTTCTTTTAAGTGCCTAAGGGAGTTGCTTGAGGACAAGCAACAATTCAAGTGTAGGGGTGTTGTTGACGGGTGAATTCTATTGATTTTGATAGCATATTTTACTTTGTTGCTTGTTGATGGGTGAATTCTATTAATTTTGATAGCATATTTTACTTTGTTTTTTCCCATTTGATGTATGAAAAGCAACATATGTGAGTTAGTATTATTGATTTCAAGAACATATGGAGTTTGGAGCGAATTGGAGGAGTTTGCAGTGATTTTGGAGCAAAGAAAGGGAAAAAGATCAAATCTACAAGGCATCAACGGCACACAGCCAGCCCACTGTTGATGGACGATCAACCCACCATTGATGGTCGAAATCTGCTCCATCAACAGCACCCTGTCAGCTTGCCGTTAATCAACTCTAGCCTATCGTTAAAGGCATTGTACGCAACGTTTCACTTATTTTTAGAGCCAAATCACATCCAAACGACGACGAATCACTCCTATAAACCTAGGCAGCCAAAAACCAAGTATAAAAGGCCTAAAAAACATAAAGAAGAGAGGAGATTTTTGTGGTTTCAAGATTATAGGTTTCATGATGATATGCATAAAGCTCCATATGTGTGTAATTTTTGTGGTAAAGTTGGACATTTAGAAATTTTTTGTTTTGTTAAACAAAAAATGTTAAGAAAACCCTTAAAGGTTTGGGTTGAAAAAGGGATTAAGGCTAACCCCCAAGGACCCAAGTTAATGTAGACACCTAGAATAAAATGAAATTCTTGTTTTGTAGGTCAACATTAATTTATATTAAATTGGTGTCAAGCTAAGAACTAAGGAAGTAGTATCCTATTTGAAGTAGAATATGGAAACATAACAATGAAGCCCTCACATAAGCTTACCAAGAAGTATATTATTGAACCAAGTTAGGAGTAAAGGATTTGGTATCAAATGGTGATGCACAAGGAGGTGTTCCTATGCTCTCATTTGATAATATATAGCTTGACATGATCTATGGATATTTATGCTTAATTAGAAAATGTTGACCTTATTATGAATGTTTTATATTGAGATATGGATTCATGTGTTTAGGGGGAGCTATTACATATTAATATTAAAGCCATTGAATGTTAATGTTAGAACTATTGCATGTTAGCATTAAGATTCATTGTATAATCTTCCATAAAAGCCATTGCATGTTTAGATTAAAAGCCTTTGCAAAATTTTTAAAAGGATTAAATATGCAAAATTTCTCTATTTGCTTCATACATCGACACTCTATTGAACTCACTTCTACTTAACGTACAAAAAAAAATATGAACAGTCCTATAGTTAAGGAAAGGAATCTTTCATCATATTAGTTCTACTCTTCCTTCACCTTAGGAATTCTTTGGCCATCCTCTAACTTATTAGGAATGTATGGTCCTTCATTCACTATATTCCATAGTGTAAAATTTTTAGTTTGAAGGAAAAAGTTCATCCTAGTTTTCCAATACAAGTATTCATTTTCATAAAATAAAGGAGGCACATCAACATTTTGACCTCATAACATGATGAACTACCCAAATGTGCCATGATTGATGCTTACTCCCAATTTCGTTAGAAATTAATGCAAATATAAGACCTAGTCTCGGATACCAATTATAAACCCCAAAGACACTTAAAGGGGGGTGAATTGAGTGATTAAAACTTTTTTAATCAATTAAACTAACCACTTAAAATTAGTTAAACTAAATGCAATTACCAAAATAAGATTCAACCTAAAATGATATGGAAATGCTAATGCCAAAAGATAATAATTAAACTAATAGGAAAACCACACAATTAAGCAATAAATAAGGAGATAAGGGAGAGAAGGAACACCAAATCTCATAGTAGTTCAACAATCCCTAACAATTGCCTAATCCACTCTCCAACTACTTGTTGGAAATTTAACTAACTAATCAATGCAAATACAATCTTCTTCTAAGGTAAAGAGTAACCCTTATGAGATACAATCTTTCTTGTTGAAGGTGAAGAGTAACTTTTTGAAAATCTTTATAAGGCAAAGAGGAGCATTTAACAATAAAAATTTCCTAGACAATTCATCAAGTTCAATAATCTCCCTTTACAAGTAACCAATTACAACTATGAAGGTGTTTCACTTAAAACACAACTAAACTAAGGGCTCTATGTATTCATTGAATGATATGATGCAACTAAGATGCATTTGAATGCTGAAAAAAATTTTATATGGTAAAGTTTAATCACAAAACTCTTAAATGTATGATGAAATGGAAGAAACTATGCCAAACATCAAATCTAGATAGCTTATAGGTATGTAAATATAATTGCTTCCAATCACTCAAATAATTCTCTAAAAACTCATTTATATGATCAATGAAACCCTAAAAACTTGAAAAAACAGAAAAAAAAAACAATTTAAAAGCAATAAATTTGGATGAAAGCGCTCAAATATATGAATGAATGGTTAAAACTGCAAAACTATACAACTATGGTGTTTATGACTTTGTAAACTTGAATATGCCAATATAAACACCTAATAATGCAAGAGATTGATCAATGATGTTCTCGAACAATTAAACTAATTGTAAAAAACAAAGATAAACAACCAAAAACTAATTTAAGTAGCAAATCACGTGATTGAATTAAGAGTAATAAAAAAAGAACAGTTTTGGAGCAACTAAAATTTAATCTAAAAAACAATCAAGATAGGCTTCCAAAAATTTGAAACAAAGATTAAACACAATCTACACACCTTAAGTAAATAGGTAATAAAAATTTCACAATTTTAGAAAAAGATTAAGGTGATTGAAATTGAGATTAAATCAAGAACCAAAAATGCATAAACAATTTTGATAAAGGTATAAGTTCAAACTTTAATCTACCAAAATGAGCACCCTAAAAATTGAAACTAAGATCAAGAAAATACTAAAACACTTAAAAACCAAAAAAAATCAAATTTGAAATATTAGAAATAGATTAGAGAGGTGAAAGAGCATATTGAAATAATAGTAGTGAAGATGTTTGACAGCTTTCAGTGAGTGAGTGATTTTTTTCTTGTAAATATGTTATTGGAGTATAAAGAGGTGATAGAAATGTTTAGAGGAGGAATATAATTGGTTGGTTTATGAAGGGTTTAGAGTCATTAATTAACAAAAACTAGTCATTTAAAGGTTAAAATAAGACAAAACATGTAAGCAAAAACTAGCCATTAAACATATACGGCAAGTTCTAGGAGCTATATAGTGTGCTGGGAAAAGGAGCTATACGACGATTGCTCAACCCACCATATGTCACTTGCTAGCTTATCGTATGTCTCAAGAAAATATGAAATAATGGTTAATTCAATTCTAAACCTTTCCAAACACTTCCCTAACATGAATTAACACTTTAAGCAAGTTTTAAACCATAATCCAAGATTATTTGACTTAATAAAACATTCAAATAAATTAAAATACATGAATTAACCTATATGATGAGAGTTTATGCACATTCATAAAACCATATGCAATGCATGGTAATTTTGAGCCTTTAAATCAATTAAACATTAAGTAAAACTTACAAACATATTTGAAACAACATAACTAAGGTTTTGAAGTTGCCATATCCCTTGTTCTTCCATCAACTTCAATTTTTGTCTTAAAGCTTCAAGCTTTCCATTTAGAATTCATCATGAAATGCACCTATCTTTAAAATCCACAACATAAACTTAAATCATTAGTAAAAAAATATGTTTTGTTATCATTAAAACTAAGATTAGAACCTCTATTAGCTCAACAGACTTCATAGGTCCCTTTTCTTTTTCTTTTGGTTTTCAATGTATTCTTCTTACTATTGATTATGTTTTGAAATAGGTGAAAGTAATAGCCACCCATATTGATGATTTTAAAACAATTGCAGAATCTTTGAAATCGCACATCTTTACTAGATTTAGGATTTTAATAGTTATCATAAGTCATAAATGGAAACTTTTTTTAAATAAGATAATTAAGGCTCTCCTCTATAAATACCAAGTAGTTTATAGAGTTTCTATAGCTAACCATTCCCAAGAAAGTGGGCAAACCAACGTGTCTAATAGTGAGATCAAGTCCATTTTAGAGAAGACAATTAATCCCATTAAAAGGGCTAGATTTTACGCCTTGATGATGCTCTATAAGCATATATAACAATATACCAAACACTAATTAGGATGTCTCTATATAGGCCGGTGTTTGGAAAATAGGCCATCAACCTATGGAGTTCGAACATAAGGCTTATTGAATATGAAACAATGCAACATTTAACTTGATGCTATTGGTGCACATAAGAAGTTGTAGTTGTAAGAATTAGAGGAGTTACACATTTATACATTCGAAAACGTTTATAAAGAGAAGATCAAAACTGTTAAACCAAGGTGGTTTTAATCATGTGTTTTGATGATGACAAAACATTATTATTACTAATATTTGAGTTTTGAAATGTTTATAAGATAGGTAAATGCTTAAAGTGCAAGATCATATATTTGTGGAGTTAAGATGGAAGAGTTCAAGCATTAGATGATCTAGAGCTTGGATATCAAGGATTAAATGATAAAGCTCAAGTGATAATCAAACTTGAAATCAAAAGCTTGAAGAGATCAAGTTTAGAAAGAGTTTAGGAAAAAGGCTTAAGGTTTAAGTGTCCTAAACTTGATTCTTAATAAATGCTTGAAAAGGGCTCTCATATTTTCATTATCGTATTTGCATATAGGGATATAAGAGTTGAATTGTAGTTTTAGTGATTAATTGAACTTGATTGTGGCTTTGACATATTAGGAATTGAATTAGAATATCATAGGCTAAATGTTGTATAATCAAGTAGTAATGTGATGAATTATCTTGATGTATGCTTATTGATATATTTAAATGAATTAAGTGATAGATTGAGTGTTGATCATATTTGCTTGAATATCTTTATGTTATGAATTTTGGTTATTAAAAGGTTTAAGAATTGTTTGAAAAGTTTTTAAAGTTGTTTAAATATGAAAGTTTTCATAATTAATGCAATTATTGTGTTTTTAACCAATTGAATTGGTTTGATGATTCAAATTACGTTAAATTATGTTTTAAAACTTGCTTAAAGTCTTGTTTAGTGTTAGAAATTTGTTTGGAAAGTTTTGGAAATGGTTTGGATTATTTTTCATGTTTTTTGGACTTAAAACGGTGGGCTCCAGGGGTGTCGTTGTACCCTTATTTCTAGAGCCTTCAATGGCAGATTGTTCTTCAATAAACTGCGTCGTTGATAAACCCAAAGGGTGTTGTTGTGCGTTCAGACTCTAATAACTAGTTTCCTCTTTTGGGTTTTTGTATTTATTCCTCATTATAATGGTTATTTCTTATTTCTAACGACTCCAAACCACTCTCAATACTATAAATATCATTCCTAAACATTTTTAACAAGGTTAGAACCTCTGAAAAATGAATTACAAAGATTAATCAGTCGAATATTCAAAGCTTTCTTTATTTTCTGTATAGTTTTCATTTAATCTTTATTTTCATGATTTAAATCAGTTTCTTGTGCAGTAAACTTTGTCTTTTCAGTTAGTTTAGATATAGAAGAATCTTATAAAGTGTTTTGTTGATTTTTGATTCATTATTTTGTTTGTTTCAAGCTTTCAAAGGCTTATACACCAAAATTGACTTTGTTTTGGTATAACTTCTATGTTCTTCAATTTTGAGCTAGAAAAATCATTTTTATTGATTTAAAATTGTTATACACATTTTGCTTAAGGTATCAAGAGTGAAAAAAGGTTTAACTTTGATTTTTAAGCACTCATAATGTTTGTTTGAGCTCCAAGAACATAGAACACCAAAAGTATCAGGTTTTCTCTGTAGCTTCTTTACTGATTTAGATTTGGTGTTTAACCTCATTTCTGGGTATGCATATTTGATGTTTTAAGTTTACTTAAGGTATTAGGAGGTTTTTAGTATTTTTGTTTTGATTTTTAAGCCATTATATTTTTTGTTTGAGTTTAATCTTGCAGATAACCTCAAAACTGCCCAGGTTTAACAATTTTAATTTGCTCTTGAATTAAGCCACTTGTTTGGTATTTTAAAATTATGTTTACTACTGTGATTTATTGTTAACATATAGATTGAGATTACAATAGGTTTATTGCATTTATTTTGCATCATTTGATTGATTAAAATCGTTTGTTTATAGGTTGAAACTTTAAGACTGTACATTTTAAGTTGAATCAGTTTGTTTGAGGCTTTAATTGTGTTTTTTTTTACATATTTATTTATTTATGATCTATTTATGTGTTAGGAGGCTTTTTATAATATTTTTTGCCTCTAGAATATTAAAAATTGGTTTATTGCATGGACTTTAGAGAAACACCATTAAAGGTGTGTTTTGGTAACTTAAATTAGGAGAATTGATTTGTATTAGTTGTTGATTATGGTATAGGCTATTCTTTTCCTTTAAAATATATTTGATAGGTTGCTCTTGGTTTGTAGAAAACAAGATTTGAATTGCATAAGTATTTGATTGTTAATTGGATTACTTTAGGCCTTGTATGTACATTAGACATCACATAAGGCATAAGTATTACATTAGTTGCATTTGATCCCTTATCTTGTATTGATTTTGATCAAGGTTTGATAAGCTATATAAGCTTGAGTAGAGGCTTTGGTAGCCTAAGTTAGAGGTTGTGTTTGTGGTCCAAAAATTGTATAATTTGATTGTATTGTTAGGTTACTCTTCACCCATTGGAAAATAAGATTGATAGGTTCCTCTTGACCTTAGAATCAAGATTGTGATAGGTTCCTCTTGGCTTGTAACCAAGATTGTTGGATAGGTTCCTTTTGGCTTTAGAATCAAAATTTTGATATGATCTTTTTGGCCTTTAATCAAGATTGTTGTAAAAGGTTTCTCTTGACCTTATAATCAAGATTGTTGTAAAGGGTTCCTCTTGGCCTTATAATCAAGATTGTTGCAAGGGTTATTGTTTGCCTAATTAATGTAAGATTAGTTGTTAGTGAATTTCTAACAAGTAGTTAGAGAGAGCACGTAATCTATCTTTGGGGTAGACAAACCTCTATAAATCTTGGTATTCTTCTCTTTCCTTATCTTTTTAAATTTACGCATTTGTGTTTGTTTTATTATTGCTTGAATTTAATTGATATTGGCATAAGTATAATATTCCATTTAGATTGAATTTTTGTTTAGAGATTGCATATAATTAAAATTGGCCTAAGGTTTTTAAAGTGTTTAATTTATAAAGAAAATTTTAAACACCCAATTCACCCCCTCTTGGGTGCCATGGGGCTTACAAAATCATTTTAGGGAAAAAAATATTTTATAGAAAGCGTTTAATGATGATCTCTATTATTCTAGACTCAAGTTTTTCTAAACAAGTTACATTCGCGATAGATAGATCCATTTATACTCTTCTAGATTTACACTTGTAGGGCCATTAAGATTAAGAGTGAACAGATAGGAAAAGAGTTTAAAGTTAATAGACATCGCCTTCAACTTTATTTTGATTTCTATCAAGTTCAAAACTTAGAAGTCATGGAGCTTAAAGCTCTAAATTATGATGGATGATGTGCACAAAAAGGGAGTTAAGTTAATAGCCATAAACAAATACTTGTTAAGAGGCAATCCAACCATTCCTTTAGTTTTTATGTTTTTCTCTTTTGTAGATAGGATTTTAGTGGCTTTCCACTTAATTGTTTTTTATTCCTCTTATTTGTTTTGTCTATAGATATGAAAGTGAGCTACAATCATTTTTACTAAGTATTTTTGTTAAACCAAGGGTTAGTTCTACCTTTGTTTTGATGATGATAAAGTATTTCTACTAATTTGTTTATAGAGTCCGGTGTATTTGTTTAGATAGGTATATTGAAAAATATTTGGAGTGTATGTGATGAATAAATAATTAAGTTAGTAATTCGATGACATTTGTATGATTTGTGTAAGTCATGAAATAATTTTTTAGATAAAGTTTATGTAAATTGAAGTTGTATAAATTGATTAAGTATATAGATAAAGTGAATGAAACTGTTTAGATTATTGTGTTAAGGAAATTTGGTAAACTAGACAAATTGAATGTGTTAAGTTTATATAATTGTGTAAAATATGTTAAGATTTGATTAGTAGTA
>JAOXYD010064414.1:0-12844 GCA_028565735.1 Pinacopodium congolense | reverse complement strand
GGGGCTGTTTCTTTCCCTTTCTGAGAAGCTTTCCTTGGAGCCATGGAAGCGTTAGAGAGAAGGGGCAAAAATTCGTAGGTTAGGGTTAGGGTTTGAAGAAGGGGGTTTTCGAAAATGGAGAGAAGAAGAAGAAAGAACCACCGAAACTTCAAGAAGAGAGGAGAAGGGTGATTTTCGTTGAAGATGAGAAAGAAGAAGAAGATGAGAAGAAGGTTTAGCAAAGAAGAGAAGAGAGATGTCGTGGGTCTCTCAAAAAAGGTCAGAGATTTCGAAATTTATGGTTTAATAGTGAGGGTTTTTGTCTTTCTTTCTTAAACATGGTAGCACCCCTTGTAAATGTAAGTAGATCTAGTATTATACAAAATGGTTAATTGGTGTGTTGTAAAATGCAGGATCTTGGGCGATGTTTTCGTGGATCACTTCCACACTGCATTTGACTACGGTAATATGAGGGTTGAATTTGCTGAAGCTGCCTAGGTGACTTTCTGCTAACACCGGTTCATTTGCGTCTAACAAATTTATATAGGGCATGGACTTTGAGGACCCAAGTATGTATTTTAAAAAAAACTAGGTATTTATAAAAATGTCCTCAAATATCCTCCTTATTACAGAGGAGGATAATAGGAGGTCTCCACGTGGGCCTCCTAATTCCTATGTATTTTAGTTAGCTAACAAGAAAATATCCGAAATATATCAATATTCTATTACTTATCAGTTTTTATTTTTGTTTTAAATTATCTAACACTTACATAATTTGATTAACTATCAATTAAATCTATATATTTTTAAAATTATCAAATAAATTCTTAAAGTTTTAAATTATTTTTATTTTTTTTTTCTTTAATTTTATCTTACATAGATTAATGGCATGTCCATGTGACAGGTGACGCGGAGATTAGAAACAAAATTTAAGAGATCAAACTCACAGGCGTCATAAATCTATAAAGACGTGTTTTCTATTTAAGAATATTTATTTTTTTAGTGTTTTACTTTTATTATGAGGTTTATTTTTTAGTGTTTTATTTTTATTAGAATGATAAAGGATGTTTTTCTCTTTATTATTTGGTTTTCAGTTATTATAACTCATATAAATTCTTTTTTTATATATTGAAAAAAAAACTTTTGCCTATTTTCAATTAAATTACTCTTTTTCTATTAAGGTTTTCGTCTACCTTTTGAGTTATTTGTAGATCTTGGATTATATCTGCATTTTTTTGTACTCTTAAATTAGAGTATTGCATTTCCTACATCAGGTGGTATCAGAGTCTTAAGAACGCAATGGTCAATACTAACAACGACGTTCATAGGTTACCCAAAGTTTGGAGAGCAATCGAAGAACGAGGGAAGTCGATTTGTAATATGGAACGGTGGCTAACGATGACTTAGGATCAGTTGCAAGCATTGTTGCGATGAGACAATAAACAAAGAATTGGATATCCAATTAATAGGGAAGGTGGTCCTACAAGGTATTCTCAATTCCAAAATCATGTGCCTTGGGATTATAATAATAATTCTAATGGTGAGGATGAAGAAGTATTTGTGGGTGTGATTAGAAGGTTAACGATATCTCAAGAGAAGTATAATAACCTACAAAGGCATAAACTTTTTTGTACGAGATGTTAAGTGTAAGGAAATTTGTGAGAGATGATTATCAATGGAGGGAGTTAAAAGAATATCATAAACAAATCAACAGTGAAGAAGTTAAAGTTGACTACCAAATCATATCCATAACCTTATAAGATTGGGTGCATTAAAGAAGTTAGCAAGATTTTTATCATAGAGCATTGTAAGGTGCCTTTTCTATTGGTAAATATTTGGATGAGCATTATTGCTTTATAGTTGAGATGGATATGTGTCAAATTTTGTTAAGGAGGCTATTGCAATATAATATGGATGCAGTTCATTCAAGTAGAAAAATATCTATCAATTTATAAAAGATGGGGTGAAATATACTTTGATGCCTATAGGTGACAAAAAGGGTGTAAAATATGTGGAAGAAAATAAGAACCAATTATTGCAAGTGGAAGATAATAAATCTGAATCTATGGTAGGAACAAAGGAGACAGAGGAGACTCATTTATTGATAGTGAAAAGAGAAGAGCTGTTAAAAGATAATGAGGTAGTAGGATCTATAGATTTAATGATTTTCTCAAAGAGTGAATATTAATTTGAGAAACATGAAAAAGAAGTAAATCCTAGGAAGGATGATGACACAAATATTATGAAACCTGTGAATATGATTTCTATTGATGAAGGTAGTCATAATGCAAATAAAGAGAATGTTGAATTTCCAAATAGTGATGAAAGAATTGTTTCTTCGATGAAGTTTGAACAGGGGAGTAAAAGGGATGATGCTAAAACTATAAAAATCATCAATAAAAGTTGTAAAGTAGTTAATAGAGAGAAGGATGTTGTTCATGAAGATGGAAATATCGACTTTACACTCCCTCAACAGATGGTTAGAAGGTTAATTCATTCTCCATAAAAGCAATTGAGATATCTCATGTTATAAGTGGCTTCAGAATCTAATTTTAGAATAGTATGAAAAATTCTTTATTCAAGAAGAAATTAACAGAAAAATTTAATGTGGTTAATCGATAAGTATCAATTAGGCATGGATGTTATGGTACTTAGTCCTCAAAAGAAGGTTGTACACGCTTCAGGTAAATTTAAAAAGAATTGTACTCTTGTGGTGAAAGCAAATAAAGACATAAAATTTTGGTTAAAGGGTACTTATGAAAAAAAGTTCATAAAGGAAGCATCTGATATAATGTTAGCGATAAAAGGACTATTCTTTAACAAAACTCTTCTTTTTAATCTGATTGAAGTCAAGATGGATTTAGACCTCAAGTTGATGTACCTGCAATTTTGGCATTTAGACTGTAAGAGATTACAGTATATTTATTGGTACTATTCTTTCCAGCAAAAGAAGCGAAGGAAGGAGAATTTGGATCCATCAATTGGTGTCTTTCAAAGAAGGAAAAAATCAAGAATTAAGTTAAAAGGCAATATTTTTCATTATGTTTCACAGACCTTAAAACCATAAAAGACTTTCAAGTACAAACAATTTGAGAACTTTCATCATAACTCGAGGTTGATTTATTTTTACAAGTGAGGGAGTCTGACACGGAACTTAAAAACAAAATTTAAGAGATCAAACCCACAGGTGTTATTAATTTATAAAGATGCGTCTTCTATTTAGGAATATTTATATTTTGAGTGTTTTACTTTTACTATAAGGTTTATTTTTTAGTATTTTATTTTTATTAGAATGATAAAAAGATGTTTTTCTCCTTATTATTAGATTTTAGGTCATTATAACTCATATAAATTCTTCTTTTATGTATTGCAAAAAATTCCTTTTATCTATTTTCAATCATATTACTCTTTTTCTTTAAAAGTTTTTATCTACCTTTTGAATTCATTGTAGATCTTGAATTATATCTGTGTTTTTTGTACTCTTAAATTAGAATATTACATTTCCGTGTTGCATCACAGGTCTATGTGGCACCTTTTGAAACACGTAATAGTGAACTAATAGATGAAATTAATTTGAAACTTAAGGAATTATTTGAGATTTTATCAAATTACAAGAATCTAATTAATAGTTTATCAAACTATAAGGACCTAAATAATTTTAAACTCAACTAATGAATAATTTTGATAATTAAAATAAAATTTTAGTAACTAAAGGAATGTATTTTTTAAATATTTAATCATTTTAATATAGTATAAAATTTTCTTCAATTAAATTTTAAAAAAGCAAATAAACCATACAAATATTTTATCTTTTACAAGTTCTATATATATGACATTGGATATATGTGAAAGTAAGATAAATGCATTTATCATATAAATAACCCATTACTAATGTTTTAAATTTATAATTATTTAGATGAAAATAATGTGATTTAGATATGATTTTATATAACTTAAAAAGATTTTTATATTCAGTCCCGATTGAATCTAAATAAAATAAGTTCGAATTTATTCATATTTAAAATTTTATTGGAAATTATGTGAAGCATTTGTAAAATTAGTTATATAAACTTTGTAACTACATTTTGAACTTTATAAGGAATGTGAGGAAAAAACTTTCATTAAAAAGTGAAAAACAAAGTTTATTTAAATTCAATTTAAGTCATTAATTTTATTTCAAATTGAAGTAAAAATTTTAAACTTAATAGAAACTTTTAATATAAAAGTAATTATTTAAATTACATTTAATTAAATTTAAAATTCAAATTCAAATAGGTTTCAATCTATTTTTTAAGATTCAGTTAGAATTGAATATCTAAACCAAACCATTATAAATATAAAAATTTTATTAACTTAAAGCAATTATTACTATATTATTTGTATGATAAATTTGTTTGTATTGCTCTTATATATATATATATACATTATTATAACTTTTAAAATTTTAAAAGATAATTTTTATAATTTTATTTGATTTTTTGAAAAATTTTATTTAATTAATTAACATTTTTTAAAATAATATTTATTTAATTGATATTGTTAACAAATGAATTCTATCTCTGATTAAACATAACTTGAAACAAAGTTCATAAATTTCTTTGTTCTTTATTTTTTTTTCTTGTGGAAGGCAGTGTTATGTATAGTTTTTAAGTCCAACATTTAGACTTTCCTTACTTTTTCTTGCATATTTGTTAGTGAATAGCATATAGATCTTGAAAACTATATATTCATGGATTTGAAAAAAAGAAAAGGAAAAAAAAAGGAAATTTGATCATTTAGACATGGGAGAGATGCAAATCTCTTAGCCATGGAAGCAAGAGGATGTTACAGTTAACACAAAAAAGCAAATCTAGCCAATTAAGGTTTCTTTGGAAGATTATTATTTACTATTATAGCAAATATAGGAAATTTTCCCTCACATATATTCACTCTACTTAAAAGCTCTACTATCACGGCTTAGAGGTTTTGTTAATGCTAAAAGATTTGTATCTTTTTCTATATGAAAGGCGAGTAATATTCACTACTTTGAAACAATGATTGTTGTAACAAGATATATATTGTTCTCATTTATATTTAAAATTATGGTAAATGATCTAATATATGTTATATTCTCTTGATAGCATGGTAGTACATGAAGCAGTTCAATCTATACCTATGTTAATATGGTGTGATACATGGCATGTGGCAAATACTATTGTTGATAAGAATGATAAAGTTGTTGGAGTTGAATATGATAAAGCTACAGGACAGAATAATGATAAAGTTATGGAAGCTAAACATACCAAAGATGTGATAGATATAGATGTAGAATGTGGTTATGATATAGATGCAGATGGAATTGAAGTTGAAGAAGGAAATTTGAAAAGGCAGATTATAGATGTTTATACTCGAATTTTGACATTAGTGTTGATTTAGATTATAGTACAATCACACTGACTCCTAAAACACTGATAGTTTCTTATACAGTGATGAATATCTCAGAGGTAAAGACTTCAACGTAACTTTAAGGAAACTTAGATAATTGCGAAGAAATTTTCATATTATTATACCTATAAAATGGTTATTATGTAGGGTTTTTGAAAATGTAGCTTACTTCAAAAAAGTAGTTACTGATTACACAACTGCAATAAGGTATGATTTGAAGTTTAAAAAGAATGAAGATAAAGGGGTTTGATACTGTTGTAGTGATGGATATCCATTTATATTATCTACTTCATACAACAGAAAAGATAGGTGTTTAAAGCTTAAAACATATAATCCAAAGTATAGGTGCAATTCAAACAATAAGCCAAAATTGGTTATTTCTAACTATATTATTAGACATTTCAAAGAATAAACACTCAATAAACAGAGAATTAAGATAAAAAAAAAAGGTGGTTAAAGAATGTAGGGAGAAACTTAATTTTTCAACTAATACCAGCATGTGCAAGTACGTAAGGAGGAAGGTTTTAAAGCAAAGGCAAAAGGGAATCACAGTGAATATGATAATCTTTATAATATATTGGTGAGTTAAAGAAAATTAATCTAGGTTTTATAGTAGAACTTTATCTCAGAAGGATTAAAGAAGATAATATATTTCACTTTAAAAGTGTGTATATGTATTTTGATGCTATGAAAAAGAGATGGATAAAGCTAACACTAATAATTGGTATGGATGGCTATTGCTTGAAGATAAAGTATTAGGTTAACTCTTAATTATTATAGGTATTGATGGCAATCATAACATTTATTATATTAGACATGTAGTTGTTGAGGTGAAGAATACTAAGAATTAGACATGATTCACTTAATAATTGGCTATTGACTTGGATTTTGGAGATGAGACTGGAATTCGACAATATTAAATATACAAAATATAATATATGTCAATCAGTATATTTTGTATTATTTATTCAATTTTTCTCTGACTAATTTTGATTAAAATTTTTAGGGATATATAAGAGATAGAAATGATAAATTTCCTTTTGTTGTATATAAGTTGTGTGCAAGGTACATATACTATAACTGAGCTAGAAAATGAAGGGAAGATACTTCAAAAAAACATTTTGAAGTTGCATTTAGGCAACTTTTCTATAAGAGTTTAATGATGTACTTATCACACTAAACAAGCTTGCACTAAGTTGTGTTCAAGATATATTTGAATATTTAAAGGAGACATGAAGTAGGACATTCTAAACTATTGAGTTAAAAATGTCCAATTGTAGACAATAATATTAGTGAGACTTTTAATTCCAAGATTTTGGTGGTTCAAGATAATTCTATTATTAGCATGTTAGAGATAATTAGAATATGATAATGAAGAGACATTCAAATATGAGAAAACAAGCTAAAAAGTGGAAGGATGACAAAACCTAAAGCAATGAAGAAACTAAATAAAAATAAATTAAATGCAATATAATGAAGAGTTATCTGGAATGGAGATTGAGCAAATGGAGTTATAAATGGAGATGGCACACACATAATTCACTTGGAAAAAGATATCATACGTAATTGCAGAGTGTGGGAACTTTATAGTTATCCTTGCTATAAAGCAATTACCACCATAAACTATGCCAAGAAAATCTAGAGGCATATGTACATTAATGCTACCATATAGATAGATATATGAAAGTACATGACAATTTGTTGTAGTCAATTAGAGGATAAAAATTATGGGCAAGAAGTAAACAAGGAGAAATTCATCCACCTTTAGAATGAGTTATGCTTGGCAAGTTAGAGAAAAATGAAAAGAAATTGAAAAATGAACTAAATAAGTTGAATAATCAAAATTATCACAAAGGGTACAATTCCAATTATATAGAAGATGTGACAAATCTAGCTATAACAAGAGAAACTACAAAGCAAATACTCCACCTTCTCTCACTCAATCAAGAGTTTAGGTTTGTTGTCGATCAACTTATCTTTTTTTTATATCTTTTACTAAACAAATTCTATACTTATTTGTGAATAAGTATAGAATTTGTCTATTATTTGTGAATAATAGACAGTCCATTACAACTATGAAAGATCCAATAGGAACAACAATTACAACATTTGCAATAAAACCTCCTTCATCAACAAGTTACTCTAAAACATAATCCTTTGGATTAGCTTCAACATCTAGGATGAAAAAAAACTTTTAGGTCAATTAATCTTAATAATTTTTAATTTTCATTCCAATCAAGAGGACTTTGATGAAAGGGTCACCTAAGTAACATGTTAGTCACCAAGCTAACTACTAACTTGCTTTACGCTAACACTGTAAGTAAACGAATTGTAAACATGTATTATAATCAGATATTATCCCACAAGAACTGAATTTAGTCAACCTATTAATTTGGATTACACTTTATTTAAGGAACAGATTTGAGGAATAAAACTAACAGAAATTAAACTAAAATCAAATTTATCACTAAACTAAAACTAAAACAGTAAATTAGAACTTTGAAGAAATCAAGATTAAAGACTAGGAATTTTTGTTATCCTTATTTGTTTCCTCTTGGTTGATTGATTCAATTAATATTTGACCTAAGATTTCCTAATATTTTAACTACCCTCTCTCAAAGTGTAACTAAGTGTTATTAATAAATGATCTAGGATTAACCTTGGGATCTCTCGATATGCGAAGTCTTTCCTAGAAATTCAATCAGTTGTGAAGCAATCATATAAGCAGTATATTAATCTATTGAGATCTCTTTCTAATAAATCAATAAATTTGTTATCTATAGATTTATTAAACGTGAACTCTCGTTGTCCATTTAACACAAATTACCAAACTCACTCTCTCAATTTATTGCAAAGTACAAACTAGTTCAATAGACAACATAAATAATTATAACATCGAATCAATAAAAACCAGTAAACAAATAGTTCAAACTCTAATTCTTAAATAGATTTAACTACTCATAACGTCACTAATACAAAAAATATCTAATTCTCTATCAAATAGAATATATCCAAAGAGAATAAAAGCTGAAGAATCGAGAATTCTATAAAAATGGTGAGCAACTGAGCAATTGATCTTGATTCCATGCTTTAAGCTTCAGAATCTCTTCCTCAGCTCAAGTCCAGCTTCCAGAATATGACGCAGCCCCCTGTCTTCTCTTTCGCCTCCCCCTTTAGCACCCTTCTAGGTTTTGTTTTTTGTTTTTTCAGAGTCATCTGTCAAGTAAAACGACGATGTACAGGCAAATATCACGACGTGTATAGGGAGAGCTACAGACTTGGCTTATGGAGACCACGTCTGTGGCTTAATAAGGCCACAAACTTGGCATTATAGATTAGCCACTACCTTCTCTTTTTTCCAACTCTCAGGTCTGCTCGGACTTTCAGCTATAACTTCTTCTACGGACTTCTGATTGACATGAAATTTGAAATCCAAACTCTTCACATATTGATCTTGCTCTCATTAAATTTTATGGCCATCTGATCTCTTTAAGTATGGTTAATGGTTCATTCAAGTCACCTGTACTACATCTAAATCTAAAATTCTGCTACCTATAAAAACAACTACCAAAGTGTATCAATCTATCTCTCAAATAAGTTTAAGATTCATCCTTAAACACTAGAAAATATAAAGAAACAAATAAACACCTAAAAGATTATGAAAAGATGCAAAAGATACAAATAAACAAATTAAATAATGCTAAAACAAATAATAAAACACTTAAAACACCTAAAACAACCTTAAAACATAGTCTTAAAACGTGCTTATCATATCACATCACTTCAACTATAAGAACGAGTTGCAAAACACAGATATGTTGGACTTAAAAATAAAGTAGGAAATCAACAATGTCAATGACAGTTAGTAGATTAACTATTTTATGAACTTTTAGGAGGTTGGAATTAACTATTATTCCATATTTTGTATAGATCTAATAATTGCTATGAATTATCCTATATTTTGTAATGATATGTCTTAGATATTTAATTATATCTTTGATATAATAATTTTATTTTGAATGGATAATCAATCCGCTAGTGATTAAGCTTTTGAGATTTTTTTCACTTAAGTGTTTAACTTTTAAAAAGTTTTCAGTTTAGAGCACGTTTGGTATCACTTCTCATTTTTGTTTTTAATTTTTATTTTTATATATGTGTATTGGTTTCTGTACTATTTGTATTGTTTTCTGTGTTATTTTTTAGGTTTCTGTATTGTATTAGTATGTTATCTTTTTTTCTGTGCTGTTTTTATTAGTTTCTATGTTTATAAAAATAAGAAACAAAAACCAAAAATCACAATGAAACCAAACAAGACCTTAGTTACCAACTTTTAAAACTCATTCAACTCAAATGAAAAGGTAAACTCCATTAATCTTTTGCTGACACAACTAATGAAATTTGACACGTAAACATTCACTTAACAAAAAGTACATACGTAGATGTTCATGTATATAAGCTTACCATTAACCATCCTTTAAAAAATTCCAATTCCTTGACTAACTTTTAGAAATTTTCACTTTAATATCCAACTTATAAAAATTTTTAATTTAATGACTAACCTTCTAAAATTAGTTCAAATTAAGTTAAAATTAGTTTTTTCTTAGAAAAATAACAAGTGATTAATATACTAAAATTTTATTAGGAAGTATTGTATAATGACTTCTAAATTTAGTTAACAAATATTTAATTATATATTAAGACTCTCTTTCAAAAGATATCCAAGACTTAGACTTAATAAGTCTTTGACCTAAAAGAAGCAATTCGTGAATAAATCTTTTCAATTAAATATATAGCAGCCACAAGTTATTTTTTATAAATAAATTTGAATTTTAAAAAATATTATTGATTTATAATAAAAAATAGATGTAAACATAAAAAAGAACTTATTCTTTCAAAAAATTGAAAACTATTCCATTAAAAAAATTTAATGTATGGTTTTACTATAAGTAAAAAGACCATACATTAAGTTTTTTAAATGAAATAATAGCATATTATCAATGTAAAATTAATTAATAGAATTATATAAATATTTAGAATAGAAGAATTTTAAGAATTAATACAAATAATTATTCTATTAACTAAAATTTAATTTAATTTAATTTAATCTTCTTGTTTAAGATAAACTAATATTTAAAAAAATTTCTATTTCATATGTATTATAAAAGGTTCGATTAAAAAATTATTAAAACTATTTGTAAATAATAGAAGAAAGGTATTGTTATTTCTTATAATTAATCTATACAAAATAAGAACATTTAAAGGTATTGTTATTTCTTATGAATAATCTATACAAACTAAGAATAATTATACAAGGGTTCTAGCACTAATTAAGGCTATGATTAAGGGATGCAATCCCAATAATCAAGTATATGATTTATAACATCCTGAATTAATGACCCACTATGAGTTATCTAACTCAGCAACTACACTACTGACAAGTTGAGATCAATTCCTTAGCTTGTTAGTACTGAAGATATTTAGTGAACTCATCTATAGATATTATGACTTCTATGTAGATGGATTGGATGTAGTAGTTATAACATTTATTGGATGAGTTCTTTGAGTTATGTTCTACAATTTTAGGCAAGATCACTTAATATAACCTAACTTATGGTAATAATAGCATTCAATTCTCTCTTAATCTTGATTTCGAATATTTGATCCTCTGCCTTTATTTTGATTTTTATGAAGAACTTTTTCAAGCATGGAACAACTTGCCGTTAGGAAATAAAAAGGTGGCGAAACTTCAACCAAAAATAAGATTTGAAGTTGACACACAAAATCTAAAATGGATTTGGCCAATAAAAAGGATAGGACAATGTTGTAACTTAATGAAGTGGTTTTAACTTAAGACATTACTTAAGTAGATAAAACCCAAAAAATATGTTTAAACTTTGGATTGATGTGACTTTCCAAAAACAAATTTGGCCAAAAAAAATTTTTTTAAAAAGAGATGCTTCTGGATTTGGTTTAGACTACATCACTTAAAGTATCGCAAAAATAAGATTTGGCTACAAACAAAATAGAGTATTGAAAAAGGAAGCGTCAGACAGCATAATGGCATGCCATAGCGGGGCAACACTGGCTCGTCGATAGCACAAGAGGATGAGAGAGGGTAGGTCGACACTTGGAAAATTAGTCGGTAGGTATCATGTAGCCACACGATATGCACTAAAGCATGTATGAGAGGCAAAAACCTTTGTGACGTGTGAAATATACGTGCTAGACTTTTAGTGACTAAGGGGTCGTTTGGTATTGCTGTGGATTGTGGTTTCTAGTTGTAGTTTTGATATATTTGTATTGATTTTTATGTTTTGTCCTCGATTTCTGTACTGTATTAGTGTGTTGTCTTTTTCAATTTCGGTGTTTAACAAAACAAAAAAACAAAACCCAATTTAAAAACTATACCAAACATCCTCTAAACTTCAGAGAGTGGCCGGTCAGTGGGTAGGCCGGTCTTTAGTGATGACAGTGAGAAAAAGAATTGACTTAAACAACCAATGTTTTGACATTGCTTAGAATCTATTCAACAAGACAAAACTTAAATGACCAAAATTCGCTCACTGGGCAAATTTCAAACAACTAAAAAAATTTTCAGATGACTAACCTGTGTTTTTGATACCATGTAAATAATAGAAGAACAGTACTGTTGTTTCTTATAAATAATCTATACAAATTTAAGGATATTTATACAAGTGTTCTAGCACTAATTAAAGTGATAATGAAGGAATGTAATCCTTATAATTAGGCATATGATTTGTAACATATGATCTATAATACATTTAAACGGTCAAATGAAATTCAACTGCCTTGTTATAACCATATGGTTCACTACATTTTTTTTCTATTTATTCAATAGATTTAACATTTTTTAAGGGTTAAATTCATTCAGGTAAATTATTAATTAGGTCCTTATAATTTTAAAACTATTAAATAGGTCTCAAAAGTTTTACATTACTTTCATCGTTAATCCCTTCGTTATTTCTATCTAGCGGCAATACCACGTGTTATATCCACATGGTGCCAAGTAGCATCATGTGGACATGTTATGTGGAACTAGACTAATAGTGAAAGTAATTTGAAACTTTAGGGACCTATTTGATAATTTATCAAATTATAAGGACTTAATTAATAATTTACCAAACTATAAGGACTTAAATGATATTAAACTTAATTAATTAATTATTTTAATAATTAAAATAAAAATGTTAATAATTAAAGAAATATGCTATAAATATTGTTTTCTTTTAATTAAGTAATAAATTAATTTTTTAAATCATACAAATATTTTATTTTATAAATTTAATATTTATAATAATGGATATATTTGAGGGTAATACAAACATAATTATTGTGCAAATAATATATTAATAATTGCTTTAAATTTATAAATTTTTTAAGATGAAAATAATTTGATTTAAGTATAATTTTATATACCTAA
>JAOXYD010064393.1:0-12845 GCA_028565735.1 Pinacopodium congolense | reverse complement strand
TTTGATTATATAAAGTTATTATGTTAAAGGATATATTAGAAAATTTATGTAAATGAATTTTCAATTTTAAATTTGTTCCAAATATGATTATGAGTAATTCAATTAAATTCTATATTTTAAATGATAATTATCCAAACAAAAAAATTTATTTGCAAATTCTACATTTTATATTCATTTGTTTCAAGCATGAGATTAATTTTTGTACCAGAAGTAATAACTTAATCTGCTACTAAAAAAAATTTAGGATTTGTTCTGATTCTTTTTTTTTTAATAAATAAAAAATACATAAATAAATAAATATAATACACAAATAAAAAAATAATATAAAAATTAATAAATTAATAAAAACACACGTAGACATAAATTTTTTTTATTTTTGACGCATAATTAGTAAGCCCTTAACTAATAATAAGACATGACACATAAAACAATAATGTCCCATCCCAAGATTAATTATTGCTAAGGCTAGTAGTAGTTCAATTAAATGCTAGGGCAAGCTATCTTGATTTATAAATGTTCCGACAAACAACAAACGGCTCAATATCTAGCCAGTGAATTACAGCTATTAATGGGAATAGTTGGAAATAAACTCACAGTTGCAATAAAATACTCTTACGATGACCAATTTAGCATTTGGGCCTCGTTCTTGTTATACTCATCAAGTGGAGTCTTTTGTTATTTTGTGAGTCTTTTTGTCGGATTAAAACATTAGGCGCACACTATTCATTTTCAATATCCTTCTCCATTATCACTAAAAACTGAAATGATAGGGGCATTAAATTAAGGGTATGTTAAAGAAAGATCTGGGGTAGTGTTTACTTGTTCTCAATAGTATTAAGAAAAGAGTCCCCATCGAGTTTTAATATGGACCAGACCGTTGTTTTATTGCATGAATTTATCTGTCCTGATTGTCTTAGTTTAATCACCAACCGGGTTGAAGGAATTATTGACTACCAACTAGTTTTACTTGTTCTTTCATGTTATGTAGCTGTTATCTAGTTATTCACCCTCTATTCTCACTTCGGTTTCTTTCCCTTGTAACCTTTAAATCTAATTTTAATTTATTAGCATCAGTTATTCACTTACAGGAATTTTATCTTTACGATTAATAATTAAAATATAAAATAAATATATAAAGATAAAGAAACTTTTTATTAAATTAAAAATAATATCATATAAAATAAATTATAATTAATAAATTAATTGTAAAAGTATAAACCAACAGTTATATCATCTAAACGATACAAACATGCTGTGAACTGTTCACTATTCCTTTTACATTGACACGATGATCTTAGTTCGATTACTGTTATGAGAGAGTGGGTTTTGGGTGAAAAGGAATTTAGTGTGGAGTTTTCCCATTTAAACATGGCATGGGCATTTTATAAACACATTCACCCCAAAGATGATTCAGGCCACATTTAGTATACATTTGTATTTATGCTCTACTCATTTATTTTGTTGTAGAGTACACACAAAAGAGATTTGATGTAAGATGCCATTGTCTTTATAAAATCTAGGCATAGGTCTTGCTACAAACTCAAGGTCATTGTCACGTATAATAAATGCACGTTACAATCTTTCCAAACTGAGGTTTTACCATGGCAAAAAATTCAATCAAGTATCCACTTACTTCACCTTTATCAATCATAAAATAAAATCATACACCTCTACTAAAATAATCCAAACTGATAAAGACATAGTATGCAACAGAAAATGATCCAACACGATAAGGTCCCCAGATATCATAATAAATAAGTTTGAAACAATCAATTACTTTGGTCTTACTTATTGGAAAAGAAGATCTGGTTTGTTTGAAGGACAACATACATTACATAATTCTAGTTTATTACTGCCTCGGTTACCACTAACATAGGGTATAAGAGATAGATTTTGATTTGACGAGTGCCTTATGTACCAATGCCACAGAGTGTATGAGTCTATGCTCGTTGCCTTCCTTGCCATATGTAATGCCACCAGTGTGTAATAGTAAACTCCATTCTCTAATTCAGCCACTCCAATTGGGCTCCCTGAGGTGGGGTCCTATATCACACAAAACTTGTCAAAAAATATCACATCATATTTGGTTTCTCTCAATTATTGCTCAATTGAAATAGGCATATAGAGAGTATTTATTAACACGAAACTAGAGCTTATCACTACTTATCCAAATTTGGTAGCTGTAGCATATTTAACATTTGGTAGTCCAACTAGAGAATGGGTTATTTCAACAATAACAATTAAGAAGTTAATACAGCATGTCATATGATTTGATGCGGCATTATCTAATATCTATTTGTATTTATTTTTAGCTACCATACACTTATCAGAGAGCTTCTAGAATTACTTGGCTCAATTAACGTCAGCAATTTTTGCACTTGATATTCACGCAAACCAAGTTCACTAATGACTCCTTCAAGTTATTCACTATAATTGCCTTTACTTTACACTAGGCTATATGTGCTTTGTGATACTGACCTATAGATTTCTCCCCTCTTCCTCCATAAATGCTTCTTCCTATACCTCGTCCACCACGTCCACGTCCACGACCCCATCTAGATGGATAATCCACAAATTTAAAGCATTGAGATCTATTATGTCCCTATTTGTCATAATGACTATACACAAACTTCTCAACTTGTGTTAAATTTTCATGGTTTTTGAAAAAAAACAAATTTCCAATAGATGGGGTTGCAAAGCCATACGTTCAATTTTTTTGTTCTACTTGCGAAGTTTTTCTTGATATACCGTGGAAAACACTTTAGTCAGTTGTAGTAAAGGATCCATGGCCAATATCAGTGTACGTATGATTCCAACATAGCATCATCTAATCCCATTAAAAACTAATAAATTCATTCTCCCTCTTATTCTTTGACTATTACTTGACGGCATCACAATTACACATTGATATCTTTGAGTAATTGTCTAATTCATCCCACTTTCCTTTCAGTTTTACATCGTATTGATATTTTCCATTCTTATTCTTTTAGGGAGGATATCTTACACTTTAACTCATAAATACGTGGTCTATTTCTAACTAAAATCCTTTCTTTTAAATCACCTCATGTATTCTTTGTGCAATCTACATAAGTAACATTGGGTTAGAGATCCATGAAATTAATATTGAATTATAGGTGAATCATTCATTGTTGCACACAGTCTTACTATTACCAGTTTATGGTGGATACGATTGTCTTTTATGGTCCGGGATGATAAGTTCCTTCAATTGACGAATATAGAGGTAAATTCTTGATCAATTTTGTTACCTTAATCAAAAATTATTTGGAAGAAAGAAAAATGGCATAGGGTATTTATAGATATTCAATCATATGTGATAGGTGAACAAAGACAAGAAGACTTCATTAAAAAAAATTTCTTTATTTTGTTGAAGTTAATATTTTTTAACGCTGTTGATGCATCTGATTTGATATGGAATATTGATTCTTGATTTGATATTTTTAATGAAGTTGTGAATGACATTGGGCTGAAAAACATAATTTAATTCGTCACAAATAATGAATGCTACTTACAAATCAGATGGGATAAAGTTATAAAATAATTATAGTTATTTCTTTTATACTCCTTATATTGCATATTATCTTGATTTGATGTTAGAAAATATTAGAAATAGTAGATATTTTCATATGATTGATGAGATTGTATAAAAGACAAAGAAGGTAATAAAATTTATCTATAATCATGTATGTGTATTGAATTTGATGAAGAAGAATTTTACAAATGATAGAAACTTATGTCACCTTATTGCTACAAAATTTACAATTAATTTCTTATCACTTTAAAATTTTACACAAATAAAGAAAGAGTTGAAACAGAGGTTTATAAGTAATAAGTATGAGCTAGTTCTCAACATGTCATGTCTAATACTGAATTAGATTTTACAAGGATTATATTTAAGGACAGTGAATTTCAATCCAACTCTTAATTTGTGTTCGAATTTGTGAGCCTTTTCTGAGAGTACATCATCTAGCAGATAGTGATGATAAGCCTATTACGAGATATCTTTATAATGCTATAGAAAGGGTGAAGGAAGTAATAAAAGTCAGTTTAAAGAATAGATCTTGTTTGTACACTCAACTATTTTAAATTCATACCAAAATCAAATCCAATATCACTATATTATCCGTATTCATAATATTTCTCCAAAATCCCAAATAAAAAAATATTTTCATAATTGAAAATTGAAAAGAAATGAATTTAGGAATTAGGAATTAATTCTAATCAATATTAGGTTAGTAGTGGGCCCATCATTATCTCCATAATAGTAATAGTGCGCCCTCACAAATTTTAAAAAAATTATTTAGCAGTGGATGTTAACATAAAATTGATAGAATTATAATAGGAATAAGGGTTTTGTTGGAATGAGTGATTTAAAAAACTTAGAGCTTTTTTAGGTAAAAATTTTACGTTGGCTACTAACAATTCACAAAAGGCTTAATTTAACTTTTATCATTATCTACTTTGATTCGTTAATATTTTTAAAATGAAGTTATTTATTGTATGTGGTAGGACAGTTAGTGTTTTTACTAAAGTAGTCGAGTGCATGTTATTCATTAGGGATCATTTGGTTGGGATTTATGTTTTCTTTATCTATTTTTTTTAACACAAAAATCAATGAAAAAATATATAAAAACTAATAACACACAAAATAGATAAAAATGCATAAAAATTAATAAAAATAACTTATATTAATTTTTATATTTAAAAAAATAATTAAAAAAAAAAAAAACGGAACTAAATGAACCAATATTATATTTAAGTGTATATTTTGCAGCAGACATCAATATTTAAAAAATTAAATCGAATCAATCAGTTCAATCCTATTAATCTAAAATCAATCAGTTTAGTGATCCATTTTATACCAAAAAAAAAAGACTGTAAACTAAAAATCGCTTGGTTTTTATTTAACCAAGTTTAATCAGTTGTAACCAACGGACTGCAAGGCTTAACAAACCCCACCAAATACCTTCTTCGCCACCTTCTCTCTCTCACGCACATTCTCTCTCACGCCTTGCTTGCCTCCTCAACCTACTCTCTCACACTTGCCCATCCTCTCGAGCGTGCTCCCTCACGCTTGCCTCACTCTATCGCGCTTTGTACTTGCTTTGTCACCTTCATTGCGCTTCCTCACTCTACCTCTGACTCACTCTGTCGACTTCCTCTCGTGCTCACTCGCCTCTCGTTTATCGTCATCTCTCACTTGCTCGCCTCCTTTGTTACTGGCTTCTTCAGTTGTTGCGCTACTCGCCATCTCGCCATATCTAGTTCAGGCGAGCGTGAGGAGGATTAGGCGGAAGATGCAAATCCTGTTGGAAGCAAGTGAAAACAAATTAATGAATGGATAATCTACAATACAAGGGAATATTCGCTATGTATGTCTATTTTTATTAGCACCACTCCAGAAAATGTCACATATGTAAGTCTTGTGCCGACATTATGCTTTAAAAAAACAAAGGGACAACGAACAACTTATTCGCTATGTATGTCTATTTTTATTTGGATACCTTGCTAGTTAAGGCTTATAATACTGGTCATATATTACCAAAATGTGGTTATTTAAAACACTACTAATTGGTATTTTGATTAATAAATTGATGAATTATTCACATTTTTAACAAAATACGATTATAATTTATTTTAATTAATCCAAATTTTGTCTTATTGCTTCACAATTCAATTCCTTTAATAAAATTTTTATGCATATTTAAAAAATATAAATTTCCATTTTAAACTAACTGAATTACATTTTTATTAATAATACCTTGTAAATGTGTCATTTCTTATTGATGAACCAAAAAATTGGGTTTAATGCCTTATACAAGAACATTAAATATGATTCCTAAATAATCCTAAATTTACTATTTTTATTATTTATTAAGAGAACTTAACAAGAAAGGAATATATGATTCAATTAATATTGATGTTGATGCAAGTATTACTATTATTTTAATATTTAATATTAGATTAATTTTAGTTAAAATTATTATTAATTGATAATGCATTAATAAATTAATTTATTTTAATTTTAACTGTATATTTAATTTTTATAATATAATTTCACTTATTTTTTAATTTATGCATCTTATTATTTTATATCGATTTAATAATAATTTAATACAGTTCGAATATCTAAATCTTAAATATCTTTTTTATGGACATTCAATTCGGTTTTTAAAAAATTATATTTATAAGGCTTTACAATTTTCGTTACATATTAATACATTTTTTATTTTTTCAAAAATTATTATTTATCCCATAAATTCTAATTCTTTCAAGTTTTTATCAAGCTATTATTAAAATTGCAGACATGACAAGATGACAAGATAGGTTTGATTAGTTTTCACTTCATTAAATATTAACGTGCATTTCTGCACCTAAAAACTAAAAATTGCCCAAAAATTTGGAAGCATTTGTGACATGAACAATCTGTCGCAGATCATGCGCCAACAACAACTGTCAATGATGAGCCAGCAATCGCCGTTGATGACAAGCCCAATCTTTTCTCAGACCCAAATTTTAGATTACAGTCAGGGTATGAACCCTCCGCCTATGATGTTGATGAATAAGAGATCGGTGGGCATCAACCACGGAGTAATGAGGATCCAAATTTCCCTTTGAAATTTAGTAGAAATTTTGTTGCTTCAAAGTCCAGAAATAACAAGAAGAAGAACTCGAAGGAAAAGATCTCCGTAGCAAAGAACAACGCAGATAATCACACTATTAAACACAATAATGTGGTGGTGGCGGGTATGAGCCATCTGAAAGCATTTATTAGGATCGATTAATTATTAGCATATGAAACTCAAACTTGAATCTATAATATTGAATTGTTTAATTGTGAATTTGGTTTAATCTTCTTCCCTCTCTTCTTTTTTCATTAATGTTCTTTGATGGTTAAGAAATTTGTAATGTCTATTGTGTTTCAATTAATTGAAACTCTAAGATTGATATAAGTTTTAAGGGAGAGAGAAAAGTCCCATAGATTCACATAATCTCAAATCAGTAATGACCTAACAATCATTAAATTGGATCCTATGTATTGGACTTAAACTTTAGTAATATGGCTACTTAATAAATAAATTTAGCAATTTCTCACTTGTCCCATGTTACGATTTGGTGATTCAATAACAAAACTTTAAGTGCACATCGATATACTGAATCAATCGAGTCATTCTTAATAGAATTAAGATGATTGGATTATGATGGGCACAAGTGGTTTAATAATATTATTCCTTCCATATCAATTCAATTCATAAAACTTTATGTGGGTAATCCTATAATTGTTATCGCATAGAAATAATATTTGTATACAATATAATGTGGATAACAAATGAATGAGTAAAAATATGACTGTAATTGAATTCATAAGTGTCAGAACAATTCGAACAAAAAAAATCATATGTATATATACATGTACTTTATGCTAACAAGGCCAATAAATATTTTGGATGGTAAGCCTTTAATTAATGAATCCATTATCATCAGATCAGTACCAATATACTCAATTGACACATTACGTTTTTGCACTTCTTCTTTCACAGACAAGTACTTTAAATCCACAAGTTTTATACCTTTCGAATACTTGTTATTATTATAAAAGAAAAACGGCTGCGGAATTATCACAATAAAGTATTAACGGTCTGGTGATATTGTCGACAATGCAAAGACCTAAGATAAGTTTCGTAACTACAATTCACGAATCGTGGCCTCAAAGCATGCTACAAATTCAACTTCTACAGTGGAAGTAGCAACGACAGATGCTTTCCACTTTTCCACAAAACTGCTCCTCCAGCTAACATGAATATATAATCGAATGTAGATTTTCTTAAGTCTACATAACCGGCATAGTCTGAATCTGAGTACCCTATCACTTCTAAATGAGTTGACTTTCTGTATATGAATATATAATCCTTGGTGCCTTGTAAATATCTAAGAACTTTCTTTGCAGCTTTCCAATGGTCCATGCCAGGATTACTTTGATATCGGCCTAACATTCCAATAGTAAAACTAATATCGGACAAATTGCATGTCTGAGCATACATTAAGCTCCCAATTACTAACATATAGGGAATAGATTCCATTTCTTTACATTCTAAATCATTCTTTGGATATTGGATTTGACTAAACTTGTCCCCTTTTTGAATTGAAACTACTCCTGCGAAACACTTTTCCATTTTAAATTTCTCTAATACTTTCTCGATATAATGTTTCTGAGACAATTTTAATAATCTTTGTGATTTATCACGGAATATTTCTATTCCTATGACATAAGATGCCTTACTCATATCTTTCATTTCGAAATTATTAGATAAAAAATTCTTTATATTATGTAACAAAGTCATATTATTAGTAGTAAGAAGGATATCGTCAACATATAAGACTAATATAATAAACTTGCTCCTACTGACCTTCATATAGATACACCGATCAACGATGTTCTCTACAAAACCGTAAGACGTAATGACATCATTAAATTTCAGATACTATTGTTGAGAATCTTATTTCAGTCCATAGATTGACTTCTTTAATCTACACACTAACTTTTCCTTTCCTATGGTTTTAAAACCTTCCGATTGATCCATATACACTTCTTCTTCGAAGTCACCGTTTAGAAAAGTGGTCTTTACGTTAATTTGATGAAGCTCTAAATCATAATGAGTCACTATAGCCATAACAATACTTAAAGAGTCCTTCTTTGAAACTAAAGAGAATGTCTCTTTATAGTCAATGTCATCCTTCTGAGTGTAACCTTAGGCAACAAGTCTGGCTTTATACCTTTCAATATTACCTTATGAGTCACGTTTGGTCTTAAAGACTCATTTGCAACCCACTTGTTTTGCACTTTCTAGCAACTGAACTAATTCCCAAACTTCATTTTCATCCATTGACTTCAACTCTTCTTTCATAGCATTGATCCACTTTTCAGAATTGTTGCATTCCTTGGTCTATGTAAATGAGACTGGATCCTTATCAATACTCATTTCAATTTATATTCAAGTGAATAAATTTTAGTCACTCGAAATAGCTGGTCTTCTCTACCTTAAAGACCTTCGTAATATTATTTCTTGTGGCATCATTTGATTATTTGTAACTTACATATCTACAACTGGTTCTTCATTAATATGTTTAATTTGTTGAGTTAGAACATTTATTTGTTATGTCGATATGTTGCGTATCTGTAATGCAACAAGAGGAACAACAACTGGGGAAACAACACTTGACTGAGGAGTTTCAACTCGACTCTTTTCAATCTATACTTTTTGTGGTTCCCCACTCCCACTAATTTGATCATTTTCAATGAACCGAGTGTTACTAGCCTGAATTATTTTCGTACTATGATTAAGACAGAAAAATATGTACCCCTTTGACTTTTTAGGATAGTCGATGAAATAACCGCTAGCAGTTCTCACATCAAGTTTATTTCATATAGATTATACAGCCTTACTTCTGTCGAACAACCCCAAATGTAAAGGTTTCGTAAACTAAGTTTTCTTCCTATCCACAGTTCATAAGGTGTCTTAAGAACTGCTTTACTAGGAATCCTATTAAGTGGATACGCAGTGGTCTTTAATTCATGCATCCATAATGATAAAGATACAATACTATAACTTAACATACTCCTAACCATATCCATAAGAATACGATTTCTCTTTTCAGTTACACCATTTTGTTGCGATGTACCAAGCATTATATATTGCACACATATGACTCATCTTGTAAGAAACTTTGTAAATAGACCTAGACATTGTCCATTTTCAACAAATTTACCATAATATTCACTACCTTTATCAGATCTCACGATCTTTACTTTTCTATCTAACTACCTTTCTACTTCATTAACGAACACCTCTAGGATATTCACAGACTGAAACTTTTAATGTAGCAGATAAATATAACCATACTGTGAGAAGTCATCGATAAAGATAATGAAATATTTTGCACCGCCCTAAAAAGGATTGTCATAAGGACCACCAATGTGTATTAATTCAAGTGGTTCACTGCTTCTTGTAGCTGGATGCTTTGATGTGTGTTTAGTTTGCTTACATTTAATGCAATCTACACATATATCCCACACATATATCCATTAAAGTACCTAAACCATAATAGTACTTGTGTTTATACAAAGAGAAAACATCATTTCTAATCTTAAAGTTAAAACCTATATCATCCAACTTTGAAACAGAAACTAAATTTCTAGCACATTTTGGAACATAAAGACACTATTCTAGATCAAGGTAACACCCAATGTCCAAGATCAATTTGTACGTCCCAATGCCCTCTATCCGTGCCTTCATTATGTTCCTCATATACAAGAAATTTTCAGTTCCATTTATGGTTTGGATTGAATGGAATCCCTGTAAAACATGTGACACATGAGTATTTACACTAGAATCTAACCATCAAGTATTATTAGGCATTTCAATAAGGTTTGATTCAAAACATACTGAAACATAGTATGTACCTTTCTTTTCGAACCAAGCCTTTTGTTTTGGACAATCCTTTCTGAAGTGACCAGGTTTCTTGCAGAAATGACACCTCTTATCTCTATGGATTTAGCCCTCATTAAGTTTGCTAAGAGTCTTGTCCTTATCCTTACCCTTTTTCACTGATTTGTTCTTACTACTACTAGCTCCTTGATGAAATGTAAGATGAATGGAGTGTTTCTTCATTTTTTTTAATCTCCCTTCCTCCTAAACCAATATGGCCTTAATCTCTTGAAGCTTTCATTTTTCCTTAATGGTGTTGTAGTTCACCTGGAATTGGCTGAACTCAAGAGAAAGTGAGTTAATAATAAACTATACAAGGAACAACTCACTCACATCTATACCCATAGATTTCAATTTAATTGATAAATTCGACATATGTGTTACATGATCATGAATGGGCTGAAACCAATCAAATTTCTTGGTATTCATCTCACTTATTAAAGTTCCTATTGTAGACTTATCAGCTATTTTTTATTGGGAGTATTCTTTAAGTCTCAACATGAACTCCTTTGCGTTGTCCATCTTAGGCATTGATGGCTTAATATTTTCTACGATCATCATTCACATCAAATTTAAGCTCAGCCTATTAGACCGTGCTCAAGTCTCAAAATAAGACTTGTCAGCTTCAGAACTAGTCTCGGTTATGAATGCGGGCCTTGCATATGAAATTAAAGCCAAGTCCAAATCCATTACTTGACAAGCTCATTTCCTAAAGCGAACAAATTAGTTGATACTATAAACACAACATATATCTCACTCATTAATGCTTTGAGTAAACCTAAATGGATTTAGACTAACTAATAACTCTGATTATTTATCTAAATTTCCCTTTAGGTGATATTTAAATACATAGCTGTAACATATAATGATATCAATAAAATTCACTATAATGGACAATCAATCATATTCTAGTCAATATGTATATTATCTTTGGATATATAATCATATTAACTAAATATGTTGATAAGTCCTTTTAATACCATTAATTATAAGTAATGGTCTACCTTTGGGTGACCTTCTAGTGTTATAATTAATGATCTCAATTGCTCAATAAAACCTTTTATGTCATTTAATAACATCATAACAATATGAACAATTAAAAATTTCACAATTAAATGTTTAAAATTTTCCAACCGAGGCCATTTTGGTGACTAACAAGCTTTCCATGCAATGAACATTTAATTGGATATTTATCATACGTGAAAAAAACTTAATTTAATTAGTTTGGTTACTTTGGTAACTAACAAGACATCCTTCACTATAATAATGTCATGTATAAAATCAATCATGTAATATGAAAATTTAATTTCAATTATGGCATAATATAAAATATTTAAAGTATCAATTAAAACATAATATGACACTAAATTCCAAAATATATTATGCATAAAAAATAAATATATGCGCAACATTATGCATAGAAACTTATAATTAAATCAACAAAAATTAGTCAATTAACTTCTTCATTAATTTATTAACCAATTATGATTCAAACCTTAATTTAGGTCTATATAATAACATTTAATTATTACTACTGAAATTCAAATACATTAATTAGGCCTAAATCCATACGTCAAAACTTTACATAGCCCAAATGTTTGAAATACAGGTTCAAAATACAAAAATCCAACCCAAAACCTGACCCACATGGAGAAAAGATGTGGCCCTGGCCGCTAAAAGGCAACCCAAGCCTGGGACATTAAAGGCCGTTGAAAAGTGACCCAGACCTGGGAAGCCAACGTCTGGCGCATGCACGCATGCACCAAATGCTGATGTCACCACGCCGGATGAGGCACAGGCACTTATCTTCTTCACATTGACTGTGTCAATTCTTTTTTTAACATCTTTTTTCAGTTTTAAAACATGGTTTCTTTCAGTTTTTCAAGCCATTAACAATTATATTCACCATTACCAGTGTCATTGAATGGGAGAACCGAACTGAATCTGGGTTTTATTTTTCTAGATTCGGTTTCTCTCTCATTTATATGCTCTTATCTGTCTTTTTCAAGACAAAACCAAAAAAGAAAATCCCCTTGTTTCGATTTAATCATACATTTAAATTTCAAACAAAACCAAAGGGAATCATTAATTCATGAACCAGTGTTCGAACATCATTTCATTTTCGGTTCTGTAAGGCCACATTCAACGATATCATGCCACTTTAACTTCATGGTTGTTCTGCATTTATATGAACATAGGGAAAAATTCATGGGTCCATTCTAAAGAGAAGAAAAGAGTGAGTGGGGTTAGATGAAAAAAATTAATTACTATTCACTAATATAGTAATGTCTTACCTCTCATCATGACCTTCTTCACTTAGACCCAATTTTCGAGCCCCTT
>JAOXYD010064392.1:0-26523 GCA_028565735.1 Pinacopodium congolense | reverse complement strand
TAGTATTGCCAAGTTTTTAATGCCCTAACCAATGCATACATTTCTTTATAATAAGTTGGGTAGTTTAAGGCTGCCTAACTAACTTTTTCCTTAACTATCTCAGTGAATGTTGCAGTAATGGAGCTAAAATCCTTTACAAAATATTTATAAAACGTAGCCAACCCATGAAAACTCCTAACATCACTAATTTTCCAAGGGTAGGCCATTCCTTAATTGCTCTTACCTTTTTTTCATCAACTTGTATAGCCTTTGCACTCACCACATAACCCAAAAACACAACCTGTTTAGTGCAAAAAGAATACCTTTTCAAATTAACATACATTTTCTCTTCTTTATGCACATGCAACACTTTATTCAAATGTTCTACATGATCATCAAGTTATTTTCTATATAGACTATATTATCATCATGCTCATCAAGCGATTTGCTATAGACTAGAATATGATCAAAGTAAAAAACAACAAATTTTCCAAGAAATTTATGCAATATATGATTCATAAGCCTCATAAAAGTGTTAGGTTCATTTGTTAAACCAAAAGGCATTACCAACCATTCATATAGTCCATATTTTGTTTTAAATGTTGTTTTCCATTCATCTTCTTCTCTAATCATAATTTGATGGTAACCAGATTTTGGATCAATTTTGGAAAACAAACATACACCATACAATTCATCAAGCATATCATCTAACTTAGGGATAGGGTAACGATACTTTACAGTGATTTTTTTGTTGACACGATAGTCCACAATCATATGCCATCATCCATCCTTCTTTAGCACTAATAGGATTGGAATTGAACGCAGACTGAGGCTCTCATGTACATAGCCTTTTTCTAGAAATTCCTTCACTTACCTCTAAATTTCTTTGGTCTCCTCCAAGTTTGTTCTATATACTAGTAGTTTCAGCAATTATACACCTAAAATAAGATCAATTTAGTGCTCTATTCCAAGTTTAAGTGGTAATCCACTTAGCATATCTTCTTGTAATAGATCATCATAAGCCTAAAAAACAGAATCAATCACACTTGGCAAATCATGGTTAGTAACGTACTCATGTCATAAATAAGCTTCTTTATAAAGAAAAAGCAACATCTGACGCTTGGCACAGAATGCATCTCTCACATCCGCCACTCTCGCAACCATGGTCACTCCTTTTCCCTCATGTTTGCCTCTCAAAGAAGCGTTTCCCAATGTGTTTGATGTTTCCCCTGGTGTTTGCCCTCGTTTCTTACCACTTTTTTCACTCAACCTTGCTTCTTCCTTTTTATAAATTTTCAGTTGGTCTTCATGCCATCTATGGTGAATGAATAATGATTCTTGTACCCATCATGGATTACTCACTGATCAAACTACCATGGATGCCCTAACAATATATACCCAGCTTGCATAGGCACCACATCATATAAAACCTCATCTTTGTATCTCCCAATTTTGAATGCAACTTACACTTGCTTAGACACCTTTACCTTGCTTGATTCGTTAAGCCATTGCAAATTGTAAGGCTTAGGATGTTTGATAATTGTTAAGCTTAATTTTTGAACCAATGCAACACTTGCCACATTCTCGTAGCTCCCTCCATCAATTATAAGATTGAAAATCCTATTGTTTAGAACATGTCTTGTGTGGAAAAAATTCTCTCTTTGTTGGTTCAAATCATCATCATCTTCTCTAATTTGGAAGCTTAAGGCTCTTCTAGTTAGCAAAGTTCTTCCCTCTATTGGTTCCTCTATCTTGACCTCGACTTCAATTTGTTCAATATCTGGAATTCAGGCATGTAAACATATCCCTTTTCTTCATTTTCAGAAACATACTCCCAATTTTGAATTGTCATTACCCTCTTATTCCGGCATTGAGATGCAATGTTACCTCTTCTTGTGCATCGAAAGCACTTAATATCACCAATCCTTGAATTTGAAAAGGATTCAGCCTTTCCGTTTCCCTTGTACTATTTTAAGATTGGGTGTTTGAAACTTTCTATTTACAGTTTTTATCTTCCTTTTTACTCCACTGTTTGCTCCAAGATGTAGTTCCTACACTAGAAACACTATCATGGTTAATATACTTATTTTTAAATTATTTTTCCACTTTTATAGCCATGTTCAAAGCATCTTCTAACTCTACATAATCAAGTAGTTCTAGTATATTAGCAATCTTAGTTTTGAGACCATAAACAAACTGAGCCATTGTAGCATCACAGTCTTCCTCTATGTTTGCTCATGCCATTGGCACCTTCATCTCCTTGCAGTATTCCTCCACACTTTTTCTTCCTTTGGTTTGATTATTTAGTCTTTGTTAGAGCTCCCTATACTATGACTTTGGTACAAATCTACTCCACCTTATAGTTTTCATCTCCTCCTAAGAGCTAATTGCTAGTTCTAGATTTCTCCTCCTAGATAAAATCTATTGATCCCCCCAAGTAACTGCAAATCACTAAACTCGAAGGCTGCCAATTTAATCTTATTCTCATAAAAAAAAATTATTGCACTCAAACACTAACTCAACCTTCCGTTCTCACTCTAGATACCATCTGGATCCATCTTTCCAACAAAGGTAGGTATTTTCATCTTAATACTACTTATATTATTGTCCACTCTAGCTTCTACTCCCCTTTCATTCCTATATCCAACTCTTCCTCCAACATTTCTACCCATTCTTCCTCTACCTCGACCACCTCTATTCCCTTTATAATACCTAACTTCTTCAAAGGTGCTAAGCTGGTCATCATCATCCTCAAAATCATAACTAGCATTTCTAAATTCAGGTGTTCTCTCACTTCAGTTGGATTGAGAATTAAATTGCAAAGACGTTTCCTCCAACTTCTCCCTTGTGTTCTCCATCTCCCTAAACATCCACACAAAGGTTTGTTATTGTGACTTTTACTACCAATGTATTAGCCTCTCACTCTCTAGCTTCAGCCACGTCTTTATCCTTACCAAATGATGATGAATTTCTAGTGTTGGACATGATTTAGAACTTGCAAGAAAAATTTAGTAGAAAGCAGTCTCTCTCTCACGTGTTTGCTCTTTAAATCACTCACAACTTACCTCCTAATATCCTTACTCAAGGAGTTCTTTGTAGAATAACTTTATCTTCTAAGAAGATCAAGTTCCAAATTGTACCCCTTTAACTACCACTCCCAATAGGCAAATACCCCTTCAATTACCACTCACAAGAGGAAAAGTGATGTAAGGAAAAACAAGAAAATATAATAAAGAGGACAGAAAAAAAAAGTCATCAAATTAGATGTTTGAAGAAACCCCCACAGTTTTGATCACAATAAACA
Source organism: Pinacopodium congolense (assembly GCA_028565735.1). Classification (NCBI taxonomy): domain Eukaryota; kingdom Viridiplantae; phylum Streptophyta; class Magnoliopsida; order Malpighiales; family Erythroxylaceae; genus Pinacopodium; species Pinacopodium congolense. The sequence goes on along the minus strand of JAOXYD010064392.1, from coordinate 23,240 downwards.
AAATGTGATTTATAGGTTTTATTAAAGAAAGATTGCAAGTGATGTTTTTAGATAAATAAAGGATGGAATTGACCTGTTTAGATCAAGAAAGGATGCAGTTGACATTTTTGGATCATCAAGGATGCATTTGACATTTTTACATCAAACTAAGATGCAATTGACATTTTTAGATTAAAAAAAGATGCAAGAAACATGTTTTGATTGGAAAAGGATATAACTAACTTGTTAAGATCATAAAAGAACGTAAGAAACATGTTCAGATTGGAGAAAGATGTAATTCATGTTTCCAAGAAGGAATAACACAAATCTAGATGAGTTTTAAAAATTATAGGAGTTCTTTTATGAAGTTCTTCTTCTCTACCCAAATTGGCAGCTCAAATCTTTATAGATTTAGGAATTTAGGAACACATGGATAACTATCTCATCAAGTATGTTTCTTTTCTATCTCTTTTATTTTTATCTTATTTTCTTCTTTTCTTTTCCTTTCTTTTCTTTTGAACTTTTTTTCACTTTTAAACAATAAGAAACTTAAAGAAAACCATAATCAAGAAACAAGATTCAAAGTGAGCATTGTAGGATTCAAAAGATTCAACAAGAACTCAAAAGATCAAGCCAAACTTAATTCTTTGAATGCACAAGTTTAGAATCAGTAAAGATCAAGAAGATCAAGATGATAAAGACTGAATTTGACAGTAAAAGAACTGAAAGAAATAGACAGAAAAACACAACAACTTAAGAAAACAGATTCAAGATACTAAAAAGAATCAAGACATCTCAAGAAATTTTAAAAGGCACAAAAATTATCAGAAAGAAAGGACACAAATTAATTCAAACCTTGGAAGTAGAGATGGCTCTAATATGAAAAATTGATAATCTCTTCACCTTTGACTAGAAGCATAAATCAAGAATCCAAAATCCATGAATCGTTAAATATTGAGCAAGATTGAAATAATGACTAAAAAGGTAGTTTAGCCACCCCCATAGAAATTAGGAAGGATTGGGTGTGATAAGGAATGGGTTTGAACTTCCATGCACTTGCTTGAATGAAAACTAAGTCTTTACTGAACACCAGGAAAAGGATTCTCTAAAGTAATGCAAAAGAACACTCAATTTATTTTTCTGAACATTCAATCAGTGAAATATGCCACATTACATGAAATAATGGGTTTATATACTAACCCTAATGACCTAGACTAAATTAGTAAGTTTAGGAATTAGGTCTTAGCCCCTCCTAGTCTAAGAGAACAAATTTCCTAATAAATAATCTTAAAACAATCTGATTAGGCCTAAACAAACCAAAAAATGTAACTAGGGCCTTTTAAGGCTAGAATCCACTTATTTAAGTCCTAAATTGCATAACTAAAAGTTCTAAATAAATAAAAGAAGAAGCCCAAGGAGCTAGCCTAAAGATGCTCAAAATAGCCTAATTGTAACAAATGAGTTGTTTCAAGTTATGCATCAGGTCCAACCTTCTTCAACAAGTATAACACATTGTTCCAAGCCTTGAATCATCATTGTAAACATTAATGATGTGTTCCCAAGTGCTTTAGCTTCTTCTCTTGCATATAGATCCACCATCAAATTGTTAAGAGCCTCTTTAGTATGCTTAGCCTGCAACCTTGTCCTTGGACCTCCAAGATTCTCCAATGAATCTTTTTCACTAATATCACTTTGTTGAGCTTTTTAAGTGTTTCTCCTTGCTGGCCAAGCTCCCTAACACATCCCAATCATTTTGTCTTGCCTAAAGCCACCGTTGATGCTTGATCTCCATCATGGCTCCCTCTCTCCCTGCCTGTTTAGCCTTATAGCAAGAATTTCAGGCTACTCTATTTGCCATATCCCCATCAAATATCAAGGTCTCCCCCTTATTTCTAAAAAATTATCTAAATGAAAATGCTACCCTCTCTTTCGTAAGATTGAGAATAGAATCTCCTCCTGGACTACCAAATCACTTTCCTTACGTATTGGTCCTCCTTATTCCTTCTTCCTGCATCCTCCAATCAGAACCATCACTTAAAAGTTAAGTGGCATAAAGTTTGTAGATATAAGTTTGAAAGGAGACTAGGGATTAAAATGCTTCAGCATGGAATAGAGTCCTATTAGCTAAAAGAATCTAGATTGCTTTCTTTGATGAAGAACTTCTTTAGGTTTAACGGGTGCACAATGTTAACATCAAAATAAGAAGCTTCTGGGCCTATAAAGCTACCTATAAGGACTCTTGGAACTGGAAGAAAATTTTAAAAACCAAGGATATCTTTATCCAAAAATTTATATTCAAAATTGGGAATAGGGAAAAGGTTTTCCTTTGGACAAACCTTTGGCATCTGGCAGATATTCTCACTAAAACTTTGTCTAGGAGAATTATTTATGACATGGGCCTCAGTGACCACTGTAAAGTGGGTGACATTATCAAAAAATAATAGGTGGTGTTGGCCATCTGCAAACTCTTCTAATCTTTTCATGCTCAAACAAATACCCTTACCCTACCTACCTTACCCCTCTCAACTTGATAAACTTGAATGGAAGGTCGAATAAAAGCTTTTATAATAGAGAAGCCTTTTAATTTTTGGTCCTTTCTACTTATTCCCCCAGTTGGACTAAGCTAGTGTGGTGCTCAGTTAACTTACATCAGTATGGCTTCATTCTTTGGCTTAATTTTAAAGGGAAACTGGCACCAAGAGATAGGTTGAGATATGATCACTACTAAAGAGAACTAAGGAACTAATGTGCAGATAGTTACTAAAAACCATTTACACATTTGAGATGGTCAAATTACAAGTTCAAGTGCTAAGAAGATGAAAGAAGCACTAAATGGGCTGATTCAAGATATCTGTACTGAACAAGTTATTTTGTGCCAAAAGTTCCTTGAAGATGGAACATACAACCCAAGTATTATTAATGTGGTCCAAGCACTTAGTGGCAAATATTAGAGTCAATTGGGTCACAAATGGGCTATTAGCACACTAAGGTTGGGTAGTACAAGTTTTGGGCTAATGGGCATACCAAACAGACTTTTTTTTAACTTTTTTTATTAGGTTTAGACTTAGGACATATAACTATGCATCTTATGTATTCAAAAACATCTTTTGAAATCTTTTTATGGGAATTGAGAGAAACTTATCTTGGCTTCTTCATTGAACTACAAAACTTATTAAGATTGATTTAATCTTGTGGCGTTCAAACCTAACTTGCCACTCCCTCTTCTCATCTATGATGGAGTGTGGTGCGCATATCTTTCTTTCCATCCTTTGTGTTTCTTGTGGCTTGAAGCTTTCTTGAGGGTAAAATACCATTCTTCTTGTGGGTGTCTAGATTTAGTCTTGGCTTTGCATCAATTAGTATTAGAGCTCTGGCCTTTAAATGAGGTTAGATTCAATTCTTTTTCTTATTATCTATTAGAAAAAATGAATCTATAGGTTTATGTTCTTTCTTCTTTTAAGTCTTTTCATTTCCTCCTATTTGTTCTTCATTTTTTTGGTAGATTCTATAGGTTTGTGTTATTTGTTCATTTTTTCCTTTTTGGTTTTGTCATTTTAATTCTTCATTTTTATAGTCATATTCATTTTCTATTCAGATTCTGCATGTTTGTGTTCTTTGTTCATTTGTGTCTTTTTGTTTTCCTCTTGCTAATTCTTCATTTTTTTAGCCAGATTCATTTTTCTGAGTAGATTCTCCATTTGAATTCCTTGTTTGTTTGTGATTCACCATATCCTTAAGTGTATATTTGTCCTCTAACTCATTTTGACATCTAATTATTATGTTCAAACATCTATTTATGGTGTTAGAAAGTTCATATGAATTTTTCTGTGTAATTGAGCTTGTGTTGACTCCAAATCAAGTTATTATATTTTGATTTGTAGAAAAAAAATGAAAATGAAAAAAATGAAAAAAAAGAAAGAAAGAAAGAAATAAAGAAAGAGAGAGAAAGATGCGAATCAGAATCTAGTTAGCCTTGTTTTAGCTGGACACTTGAACACTAATTGATCATATTATTTTTCTGTGTTTCTTCTTACAAATGCAATCAAACGGATTTTTCTTATAGATTTACAAACATGACATTTAAGGTTAAGGGTGTTCTTGGTGAATGTGGCAATAGAGGCAAATTCATGCTCAAAGCAATGCAACAACAATTTATGCACATTATTATCATGTTTTGAGAGATAAGGGATAGATAGACAAGATGCTGAAATTGCAGTGTTGCAAAAAAGGAGAGTTTATGATGTTCCTAATGCTAGAAGGCAAGAGGGGCATAATGATAATGAGTCCTATGATGATAATAGAGGTGATGATGCTAATTTTGATGATGGTGAGTTATTGGACATATTTAACAATAATAGAGATGAAATGAGATTCGATGGAAGATATGATGCATATGACCATCACTTGGGAAGCATTAAGATGAGCATTCCATCATATCAAAGGAAGAATGATCTTGAAGCCTGTTGAGAGCGGGAAAAGAAAGTGGAGTTAGTCTTTGATTGTCATAACTGTTCCAAAGAGAAGAAATTCAAGCTTGCAACTATTGTATTTGCTAATTATGCAATTTTTTGTGGGATTAGATTCTTTCATCAAGAAGAAGAAACCATGAGAGACCTATTTGTACAAAGGAAAAAATAAAGACTATCATGATGAAGAGATTCATTCCCAATCATTACTATAGGAAGTCCTTTTAAATTATAATAACTCAATCAAGGTAGCAAAAGTGTTGAGGATTGTCATGAAGAGATGGAGATTTCCATGATTACAACAAATATTGAGGAGGACAAAGAGGCAACCATGGCACAATTTTTACATGGGATGAACAAAGATATAGCTAATGTGGTTAAGCTACAACATTATATGGAGCATGAGGACATGGTTCATATGGCATGAAAGTGGAGAAGCAGCTTAAAAGGAAGGGTTCCATGTGAATTGTGCATAATTCAAGTAATAACTCCCCTTGGAAATCAAATTGGAGTAAAAAGGAGGAGAAGGCATGCTATAATTCCAAGAGTGATAACGAGCCTAAATTTGATTATTTGAGAAGCAAGGATGTGAGCTCTAGCAAGGAGAAAGGTAATTCTGATCCCAAATTCGAAATAAAGATATTAAGTATTTTAAGTTATTAGGTCGGGTACATATTGCATTGCAATGTCCAAATCGACATACCATGATCTTGATGCAACATGGAGACATTGAATTTGAGAGTAAACTTGATGATGAATTACCACCAAATGATGTTGAGAGTGATGGAGAACAACAACCAGTGGAGGAAGAGGCCTTAGTCACAAGGTGAGCATTACATGTGCAAAAGAAGTGGAAGATGATGTTCAACACAAGAACATATTTTATACTCGATGTCATATTTAAGGTGTGTGTAGTATGATCATAGATGAAGGGAGATATACTAATTTAGCTAGTGAGGTGACCGTATTAAAAAATGAATTTGGCTACCACTAAGCATCCTAGGCCATATACTCTTTTAGTTGAATGATAGTGGAAAAGTGAAGGTGGACAAGTAGGTTTTGGTTTTATTTATATTGGAAAATATAATGATGAGGTACTCTTGGCAATTTATTTGACGTTTGATGCATGATGGTTTAAAAAATTGATACTCTTATGCCATGAAGGGAAAATCAATCCCTCTTATACCATTAACACCTCAACAAGTGTATGAGGATCAAATGAGAATTAAAAATTAGAGTGTGGAGAAAAGAGTGTGAAACTAGTGTAGTAGAAAGAAAGGAGTGCAAGAGAGTTTCGAGAGAAAATGTTTTAAAAAAAGAAATAGTAAGTGGGTGAAAAAGAGAAAGATTAAAAAAAACATAGTTTTTTTTTTGTAAAAAACAAGTGACGTCAAGAGAACCTTATATTCTAAATAGGCTATGTTTATAGTTTTGTACAAAGAGCTATTGATCAATACTATTGACATTAATTCTTCTTTTCCAACTGTTGTTGTTTCTCTTTTGCAGAATTTTTGTGATGTGTTCCCTGAAGAATTTCCAAGTAGTTTGCCTCTAATTCAAAGAATAGAACAACAAACTAATTTCATCCTTGGTGCTTCAATTCCAAACCGACCAACTTATAGAAATAATTGAGCAAACAAAGGAACTTCAACGGTAAGTGGAGGAACTTATGGCAAAGGCATATATGAGGGAAAACATGAGTCCATGTGTTGTTCAAGTGTTACTTGTGCCTAAAAAAGATCGGACCTGGAGGATGTGTGTTAGTTGCTGAGTCATAAACAAAATTACTGTAAAGTATAGACATCCTATTCCTAGTTTAGATGATATGCTTGATAAATTTTCATGGTTATTGTATCTTCTCAAAAATTTATTTGAAGAGTGGATATAATCAAATCAAAATGCATAAGGGAGATGAGTGGAAAACAACCTTCAAAATAAAATATGGTTTATAAGAGTGGTTAGTTATGCCATTTGGATTAACTGATGCACCTAACACATTTATGAGATTAATGAACCTTGTTTTGCTTGCTTTGATCGGAAGATTTATGGTTGTTTGTTTTGATGACATTCTTGCTTGTAGCAAAAGCTTATATGAGCATATTGATCATTTAAGAAGTGCTCTAAGTGTTTTACATGAATAATAATTATATGCAACTTTAAAAAGTGTTCCTTTTGCACATATCAGATTGTGTTTCTTAGTTATGTTGTTAGTGCTGAGAGAATTTCAGTTGATGAGGAAATGGTTAGAGCTATTTGTGATTGGTCTACACTTAGGAAAATTATTGATATGCATAGCTTTCATGGTTTGGCTAGTTTTTATAGGAGATTTGTTAAGGATTTTAGTACCATAGCTGCACCATTGAATGAAATTGTGAAAAAGAATGTTCGTCTTAAGTGAATTCAATTTGATTAACGATATGTTGGGTTCTGCATCATTACTTGCTTTACCTGACTTTGCTAAAACTTATTAGATTAAGTGTCATGCTTTAGGTATTGGAATCAGAGCTATTTTGATGCAAGAACAACATCTAAATGCATTCTTTAGTGAGAAGTTGAGTGGAGCAGCTCTTAACTACCTAATTTATGATAAGGAGATATATGCATTGGTTCGAGATTTGTAAACGTGTCAACATTACCCGTGGCCCAAGGAATTTGTCATACATACTAATCACAAATCATTGAACCATTTTAATAGGAAAGGAAAGTTGCATAAGAGGCATGCCAAGTGGATGGGATTCATTGAAACCTTCTCCTATGTGATAAGATAAAGAAAATGTGGTTACTAATGCATTATCTCTAAGGCATTTTCTTATCTCTAATTTAAGTGCCAATTTATGGATTTGAGTATATCAAAATCTTATATTCTAATGATCTTGATTTTGCTAAAGTTTGTAGGGCTTATGAGGAAGTTGCATTTGGAAAGTTTTATAGGTATCATGGGTATTTGTTTCAAGAGAAAAGATTATGTGTGCCAATATGTTCTTTGAGGGAGTTGGTTGTGCGGGAAGCTTATAGTAGTGGTTTGATAGGTCATTTTAAAGTGAAGAAAACTCTAGATATCTTGCATAAACATTTTTTTATCACAAAGATATTGAGTGAATTTGTGAGAAGTACATCACTTGTAGATAAGCCAAGTCTAAGGCCTCACCTCATGGTTTGTACAGCCTTTTTACCAATACCTAGTGAACCATGGGATAATATATCTATGGAATTGATACTCGAACTACCTAGGTCAAAATGAGGTATGAATTTGGTAATTATTGTTATCAATAGGTTTTCTAAAATTGCGCATTTCATTGCTTGCCACAAAAATGATGATGCCAATAATGTTGTTGATTTCTTCTTTAAAGACGTAGTTCGTTTGCATGGTATGCCGAGAAGTATAGTTTCTGATCATAATGCAAAGTTCTTAACTTACTTTTGGAAGACTTTGTGGGGCAAGTTAGGAACCAAACTTCTCTTTTCAACTACTTGTCATCCATAAACAAATGGAAAAATCGAGGTAGTAAACTGAACTTTGTGTATTTTATTTTGTTCTATTATTCAAAAGAATTTGAAGAATTAGGAAAAGTGCTTGCCACATGTTGAGTTTGCTTACAATTGAAGTGTGTATCATGCTACTAATATTTCACCTTTTGAGGTTGTGTATGCTATTAATTCGTTAACTCCTTTGGATCTGTCACCTTTGCCAATTGATGAGAGATTTAGATTCTATAGTAAAAAGAAACCTAAAATGATGAAACAAATGCATGAAAATGTAAGGTAACAAATTGAGAAGTGAACTGAATAATATGTTACTCAAGTAAACAAAGGGAACAAGAAAGTTGTGTTTCATCCTAGATATTGGGTTTGGATGAACATGTGTAAAGAGAGGTTATCAGCTCAAAGGTGTACCAAGTTGCATCCTCATAGTGATGGTCCATTTCAAGTTATTGTAAAAATTAATGATACTGCCTACAAATTAGATCCTCATGTGAGTACAATGTTAGTGCTACATTCAATGTTTCTGACCTTTGTCCCTTTGACGTAGGCGAAGATTCGAGGACAAATCCTTTTGAGAAATGGGGGATTGATGAGAACTAAGAAATTAATAAGCGAACAGTTACTAAAGACCCTTTGCATATTTCAAATGGTCTAATTACAAGGTCAAGGGTTAACACGATGAAGGAAGCACTTAATGGGTTGATTCAAGATATTTGCACTAAGTAAGTTATTTTGGGTCAAAAGAGAACCCTTGAAGAAGGAACATATAGCCCAAGTATTATTAATGTGTTTCAAGTTCTTAGTGGGTATATATTAGGGTCAATTGGGTCATAAATAGACTAATTAGCCACTAAGGTTGGGTAGTAACAGACTTGTTTTCACTTGTTTTTGTTAGGTTTAGACCTAGAGCATATAAATATGCATCTTATGTATTCAAAAACATCTTTTGACATCTTTTTATGAGAATTGAGAAAAACCTCTTTTGAGTTCTTGGTTAAAGTGCAGAACTTATCGAGATTGATTCAATCTTATTGCGTTCAAATTTGATTTATCACTCCCTCTTCTCATATATTTTGGAGTGTGACATCCATATCCTTCTTTTTTATCCTTTTATTGTGTTTATTGTGACCTAATTTAGCTTTCTTGTAGGTTGAATCTATCGTCCTTATTGTGGGTGTATAGATTTAGTCTAGGTTTGCATTAACTACCCCAATGTATGCACTCTTTGTATGGTAGATGGGGTATGGAAGATTGGGAAAGCCATGGCCACTTAGTCTTTGATTGTGTGTACAGTCTTAAACTTTGATCCTGTCTAATGCAACTCAACCAACTTGCATGGTTGCCTTCTTCTCTAATTTCACCAGGGCTTTGGCTTCTCGAGAATTCTAAGGGTAGTTTAGCTGAAGGGACCCTTCTAAAAATTTTCCGTATTAGTAGCCACCTATATGGTGTGGAAGGAGAGGAATGATAGAATTTTCAATAATAAAGCCACTCTTGCCATAAAATTTGTGCATCAAGGATTTAATTAGTACATGAGATATTTTCTTCCATTAACCTTGTAGCCCCACCATAAAATCCAATTGGAACCTCTAATGTACTAACAAGCTTCTGTTTTGTAAGCTTAGTTCCTATTCTAGATGTCTTTGTACATTTGGCCTCCTCTCAAGGATTACTCAAGGATTCTATTATGATGTCTAGGCAAGAAGCCTTACTCTAGAAAATTTACTCTAGGAGGAGAGCTACCTTCTAGGCTACCTAAAGTGAGCCTATTCAATTCAAAACTTGGGAGATTTAGAAACTAAAGATGCAATTAGTTCCTTTATTCAAAACTTTAAAGAGCTTGGTAGGTCCGACCTTCTGCTAAATCTCCAACTAGTCCTTAGGTTGATCTCTCTTAACCTTCTAAGGTTGTGAAGTAGAAGATTGCTAGCCTCCAAGCTCCCGTCTACACCAAAACTACCTAGTATCTAAGCTTGATTTAACAAGAAAAGGGAAGAGATGCAAGATGGCAGCCATTAAGACCTGCAAGAAGCACCAAAAGTCATCTATCTACAAAAATCTAAGAGAAATGCTTCTAAGAAGTCAAAATACAATCAGGAGAAGGTAAACAGTGATAGCTCTATGTTCCTATTAGAGCCTCTTTTAGCCTTTAATAGGTTTTGTGTTCCCATTAAGCTTCGAAAGTAGCTTTGAATAGGTTATAGACATTAGTTTTAAAGGTGTTCCTTACCTTGTTCAGATTGCTACATGGGCTTATTTTGATTTTTACTATTTTGTCTAGATATTATGATGTCCCTTCATTTTGGCTGTCAGAGGTATGCCTCTATTGTCTTTTGGCTATTTTTTAAACTGTTGTTTCTATTTTTTTTAGCAGTGGTAGTCTTTCTTGATTGGGCTCCCCTTTGAGTTTTGGAAATAGTCTCTTCATTTAATTTATGCTTTTTTCTTTCCTATTGAAAAATTAGGACTCGAGCTAAACATAGACTGAGGCTTTCATATATATAGACTTTTTCTAACAATTCCTCCACTTGCCTTTGAATTTCTTTGGTTTGATTAGGTTTATTCTATATGATGGTGGGTTTTTGCAGTTGCATACTAAATACAAGATTAATTTGATTTTTTTTCCATATTTAAGTGGTAATACACTAGGCATATCTTTTTATAATATATCATCATAAATCTGCAAAATAGAAACAATCAAACTTGACAAATCATGGTTAACAAGGTACTCATATAATAAATAAGCTTCTTTGTATAAAAAAAGTATCATCTGTCACTTGGCCAATAATGCATCATCCCCCTAATCTTACAACTATGCTCACTCCTATCACTTGGTGTTTATCTTTCAAAAAAGTGTTTCCTAATGTGTTTAATGTTTTCTTAGGTTCTTACACTTGTTTCTTACCACTATTTTCACTCATTCTTGCTTGTTCTCTCTTATGAATTTTCATTTGGTCTTCATATACTTGCTTTAGCGAAAGTGGAGCAAGATTTTATTTCACGTCATGAATGAATAATAATTCTTATATCCATCATAGATTGCTCGCTAATCAAAATACCATGGATGCCCTAACAATATATGTCCAGCTTGCATAGGCACCACATCACACAAACCTCATCCTTGTACCTCAAAATTTTAAATGTTACTAACATTTTCTTAGACACCTCACCTTGCTCAATTCATTAAGCCACTATAAAGTATAAGGTGTAGGATGTTTGATAGTCTTTAAACCCAAATTTTGAACCAATTCAACACTTGCAATGTTTGAATAACTCCTTTCATCAATTATAAGGTTGCAAATTTGATCATTTACAACAAATATTATATGGAACAGATTATCCTTTTATTGGTTCACATCTTAATCATCTTATCAAATTTGAATGCTTAAGGCCCTTATAGTTAGCAATGATATCAACTCCATTAGTTTGCTTATCTAGACTTCATCTTCCCTTTGATCAATATCTTCCAATTGAGGCATGTCAGTATATCCTCTTATTCACTTTCTAACACATACTCCCTATTCTAAATTTTCATTACCTAGAGTTCGGGCATTATGATGCAATGTGATCTCTCCTTGTTGTATTGTGAAAACACTTAATATTTCTACTCCTTGAATTTGAAGAAGTTTCGACGTTGCTTTTCTCCCCTTGTGTTGTTCTAGGCTTAGGCATTTCAAACTTGCTATTTGAAGCTTTATCTTTGTTTTTACTCCACAATTTGCTCTAAGATGATTTCCTACACTAGAAACACATGCACAATTAGTATTCTTCTTTTTTAAGTATTTTATCAATGTTTATGAACTTCTAACTCCACAAAATGATGCAGTTCCATAACATTAGCAAGTTCAATTTTCAAATCACACACATACTGAGCCACTTTAATTTCTCCGTGTTCAATCTGTTGATCCCACTAAGTAATCAAGTAGTCACTAAATTCAGAAGGTGCTAATTTACTCAAATACTAAAGAATTTTTATAAGTTTGTATACCAATTTGTAAAAGTTTGTATATGTTTATAAGTTTGTATACAAAAGTAGCTTCTCATAAAACTTAGAAGCTGCCATTAACTTTCTTCTCATTAGAAAAATTATAGCACTCAAACACTAACTCAACCTTTCATTCCCACTCTATACACATTCTAATCCACCTTCCTAACAAAGGCATGAGTTTTCATTTCAATGCTACCTATGTTGATGCTATCCACTCTAGCCTCTATTCCATTCTAATCCCCATATCCAACTCTTCCTTAAATGTTTCTACCTATTCTCCCTCTACCTTGACCACCTTTATTCCTTCTATCACTCCCATATTCTTTAAAGGTGCTAAGATAGTCATCATCATCCTTAAAATCATAATGGATGTTTCTAGGCCCATGTGTTCTCTCCTTTAGAAAATAACCTTTAAATCAAAATATGATTTTCATGAATGGTAGGATATGTCTTTTGGTTTAAATAAAGCATTTGGTACATTTATAAGACTTATGGACCATGTTTTTGCGTGTTTTTATTGAAAAATTTACTATTTTTTATTTTGATGATATTTTAATTAATTGCAAAAACCTTGATGAACATGTTGAACATATGAGTTTTGAGACTTTAAGTAAAGCTATATTGTATGCTAATGTTAAAAAGTGTACTTTTGCACCTATAAATTGAACTTTTTGGGTTATATTGTTAGTGTTAAGGGTTTAGCAGCTGATGAGGAGACGATTAAGGTTAGGGAATGGCCAACACCTAAGAGTATAAATGATATTAGGAGCTTTCTTAACTTATCTAGTTTTTATAAGAGAATTGTAAAGGATTTTTGTGGATTAGCTACGCCTTGAACTAAAGTACTTAAGAGAAATGTTGGATTTAAGTGGTTAGCAAATAAGAAAAGGCATTTACTTTGATTGAAGAGAAATTAATAATTCACTTTTTACTTGTTTTGCCTAATCTTGAAAAAATATTTTGAAGTTGAGTATGGTGATTTAGGGATAGGTACTGGAGCTATTCTAATGCAAGATGGGAAACCTACAGCTTATGTGATGGAGATCTATTTGCATCAACATTCATTGATCTATTACAAAGCATTGGGGGTCTTATGGCAAGAGTAAGAGCTAAGCACATGAAGGAGGCCGTGCAAGGATTAATCAAGGACATTCAAGACAACGAGAGTGTTTTGGAGGATTCTAAAACATTACCAAGATTAATTACTTATCTTAAAGCCCAAGAAGATGGATAAAGCCAAACACATAAAAAATAATGCTTGTAGCCCAATATGCTTATGTTTGTTTTTAATGAAGCCCAATCTACATATTTACCTTTGAATAGGCCAAAGACATGAGCTTGGAGGGAAATTTTTTATTTTAACTTTTCTTCATTAATTGTTATTAGTTGTTAATTTATTTTTCTAAAAATTTCAAATTGCGGTTGCTTTATATCTATTAATTGAGGAACATCCTTCCTAGTTAAGTCTTTCCTATTTAATTATGATTATGATTAATTAAGAAAATCTTTCCTTATAGGATTTTTATAATCTGGTGCCTATTTAAATAGTTAACCTAGTGTATTATGGGATTCATCATATTATTAATAAAATTTAAGTGTTTTCTCGATTTTGAGAGCTTTCTCTTGGTTCTTTATTCAAGAACTACATCTGATCTCTTGAAGGTAAATTTTAGTGATCAACTTATAACTTTGGTTCCAATCAACAAGTTTGGTTGGGGTCAGGTTCTTTACTTGATTCAAGATAGACCTTATTAATTTCGGGTCTTTATGTTCTTCACCAAGCTTTATATCAACTTTACCTTTGCCTAGTGATCCATAGGTAGATATGTCTGTAGACTTTGTGTTAGGGCTATCCGAGCCAAAGAAAGGTAAAGACTATATTTGTGGTAGATGGTAGAATTTTTAAGATGAAGCATTTTATTCCATGTAATAAAATTGATGATGCAACTAGTATGACTAAATTTTTCTTCAGGGAAGTAGTATATTTACATGAAGTACCTAGAATTATAGTGAGTGACCTAGATACAAAGTTCCTTAATTACTTTTGTAAAGTTTTATGGGGTAAATTGGGGACAAAGTTACTATTTTTTACCACTAGTCATTTGCAAACTAATGGTTAAACTGAACTAGTAAATAAGTCTTTAACTACTTTACTTCAAGCTATTATTCCAAGGAACTTAAAGAATGGGAAGATTGATTACCATTTGTTGAGTTTGCATATAATAAGAGTGTGCATTCATCTACTAATTGTTCACCATTTGATATAGTTTATGTTTTAATCCACTAACTCCTTTACTACTAACTATTGATGAAAGAGTTAGCATAGATGGAAAGAAGAAAGCTAAGATGGTGCAACAACTTAGTGAAAATGTAAAGAAACAAATAGAGAGAAAAAAAATCAATATGCAGCCAAAGCTAACAAGGGCAAAAGAAAATGTTATACTTGAACTAAGTGATGATGTTTGACTGCGTATGAGGAAGGAAATACTTCCTTTAGAATGATAATCTAATTTGCAATCAATAGGAGATCATCCATTTTAAGTCATTGAGATGATCAATGATAATGCCTACAATTTAGAGCTTCCTGGTAAGTACAATGTTGGTGGTACTTTTAATGTTGATGATTGTTCTCCTTTTGATATAGGTGACAATTCGAGGTCGAATCCTTTTGAGGAAGCGGGAATGTCGTAAGTGCAACAAGCAAAGTAAAGTTCCATTTGAAATTCTTAATGGACCATTTATAAGAGTTAAGAGTAAGAAGTTTACAAAAGTTTAAATGGGCTAATTTAAGACATATACGCAAACCAAGCTTTAAATATCACATTAAAGACCAAATTAGGTAGGTTAATGGACCCAAAAGAGGACCAAGTACTAGTTAACATGATCTAAGCTCATGATGGAGAACTTTTGGATGCATAAGCCCATCATATGACGGCTAATTTTATGGATCACTACCCATTTAATTTTCCACTTTTTAAATAATAAAGAAAATCGTATTAAAAGAAAGAAAAGGAGTCTGTATAACATAAGCAACAAAGATACAAGACAAGAAAACCTAAATAAAAGGCCAAGAAAGCTGCAAAATAAAAGGTAAACACCAAAAGGCAGGTTCACATCAATTGATCAGTTTAGGAACCTTGTCACCTTTCTTAGTAGACCACTAAATAGGTTCTAGCAATAACAGAGGGGATGGTAAAAAGTTACTCCACCATCTTTCCTATCCTTAAAAATAAAATAGCAACACTTGTCAAAGAAAGTTTAATTCATTAGTATTAAAGTAGGCCTCTTTGTTTATAAATATAGGCTATTGGGAATAAAAAGTATGCTTAACATCTCTCATTTTGGAAAAAAAAAAAAAAGAAGAAGAGAGAGAATCTCTTTCCTTTCCAATTAATCTTTCTTTTTACTCTTTTTTAGCTTCTTGTCCTTCTCTATCTTTATTTTCTCTCCTCTTAGCTTCTCCTTTTCTCTCTTTCTTTTTATTTTTGAAAATATCATTTGTTTTCTCTCACCACTTACAATTTTTCTCTGCTCATCTTTTTTTTCAATCTCTTTTTTAATCTTTCATTAATTTTCAAAACCTTTTCTTGGTGGTAAGGGTAAAAGGGTGATAGTTATTTCATTAACTATAAATTAATATTTATTTCTAAACGCATTGTGCATAGCATGGTCATATTACTAGCATACATAGGTACTAAATCACACAAAACTTCATCCTTGTACCTCCCAAAAGAAAATGAACACTACCTACTAACCTTTACCTCCCAACAATCATTTAACCATTGTAACTTATATGTCCTAGGATGTTATGTAGTAGGCAAGTTCAATTCTAACATTAACATGGTACTAGCTACATTTCAAAAACTAGCCCCACATTGTTAAGCCACATGCCTTGCCTAAATATGTCAAATTTTATGGAAAAGAATATGTTCAAGCCACATAAAACTACAAGCATCTCTCCATCAAGAGAGTACTCTTCTCCTTCACTTTCACTAAATCCCCTCACTTTCTGATTCACAAGGATCGTTGTGCACTTATTAAGACATTGTGCCATATGTCCTTGCACCGAACATTAAATTACTTAACACCTCTATTTTGATTTTTTTGAATCTCCACCTTACTCCTTTCTACTGTCCTCCTCATCTTTAGATTTTGAGATGTCATCCTTACTTTTGGAAATAGTTTTATCATCCTTTTGACTCCAAATTTTTTTCCAAGATAAGGAACTTAAAATTCTATCCAATTGATGAAGAACCCCTTTTTTTTGCGCTACCTTGTAACCTTAGTTGCAATGTGACCATATTCTCTAACTCCACGTAATGCTACAATTGAACTACATTGGCTATTTTCCTATTTAATCCTCATAAAAATCTAGCCATGGTAATCTCTTAGTCCTCCTCTACATTTGTTCGTGTCATTGTAGCCTCCATCTCCTTATTTAGACCTATAACTGAACCTGTGCAACTTATGATACCAATCCTTCTAGAAATGAGAAGCAAAAAATTATTGCCTCATGACAATTTTCATTTCCTCCAATGTTATTAATGGATGTTATTGGTTTTATCTTTGTGCTTGTATAAGTTGATCTCGCCAAACTATGGCATAATCAATGAATTCAATAGTAGGCAATTTCACCTTCTTCTCTTTGAAGAAACTATGTCAAAAAAACATCAACTTTACTTTCTTCTCCCACTCCAAATATGCCTCTTAATCTTTTTTGCATTAAAATGGTAAAATTTTCATTTTGATGCTCTTGAGATCATAATTTACATTATCTCTTCCTTGATAATCTCTTCTAAAATCTTCTCTATAATCTCGATCACCTCTCCTTACCCAAACTCGTATTCAATGACTTATTCCTCATCTGAATTAGCAAAATAATCCCCATCATCCTCATGACCATCATTATAAGATTTCTTACCCTACCTTTTGTCATTAACATCTCTTATATTTTGATTTCAATGCAATTTAATAATTTCTACTATCTAAGCTTGTATTCAATCTCCTATTGTTAAACCAGAGATTCACATGTTCAAGTTATTGTTGCATGACCTTAAAAACAAAAGACAAACCAACATTGGTTTTCTATGATAGAAAAGTGAATTATGTTAATTAATGAAAAAAATGTTTTGTACGACATTTGCTCAAAAGTAGTATTACGAAGAAACATGAAAATCTACCCTATATAAAGGATGATATACTAGTCAGCCCAAACCATCAAAGAACCTAGCCAAAAGACATCATAATAATCTACCTTAAAACAAAGGGAAGAGAGTTTCTATCTGAAAAAGGGCTCAATCTGACAAAAAATATTAAACCCTGAATGCTTCATATTAGGACAATAAAAATGCTGATGCAATATATCTAACATCTTTTTAATGCCAAAATGCCTTATTAACCCTCCTTCGTATGTCTCCCTCATAAGCAATTCATGCATAGAAAATTTAGGCACATAAAGTTTATCTTTCTTCGACAAAAATCCATCATTCCTATAAATATTGCCATATGAACACTTACAACATGCAAGCCACACTTGTTTCAACATCAAAATCATACAAATTCTTAATAAACTCAAACCTAAGCAATTTGGTTTCCAAAGAATTGAATAGTGAAAACCTTCTAGACAATGCATTTGTCACAACATTTTCCTGTCCTTGCTTGTATTTGGTTGTGTAAGGAAACATTTTAATGAACTCTAACCACTTAGCATGTCTTTTATGTAGCTTACTTAAGACTCCAAAAACTTCAAGCTCTCATGATCTGAATGAATATTGAAATCCTTTAACCATAAGTCGTGTTTGTCCTATTTATTCATCAATGCCTAAAATTCCTTATCATATGTTAGGCTACTCGAGGAACCACTAAAATTTTTACTAAAGTAAGCAACTAGTTTGGAATCCTACACCAAAACAACTCATATAACGGTTCCCAACACATCACAGAAACTTTATCAAAGTTAGGCAAATAAAGTAAAGGTGTGTTGGTTAACTTATCTTTCAAAGTCTTAAATTACTTTTCATGCACATACTAAATAAAATATTCTTTTTAACAAGTTCATTTAAAGGTGTTGCTATGAAACTAAAATCTTTTACAGACCTCCTATAAAAGCTAGCTAGACCATGAAAACTTCATACTCTATTTGCATTCTCACTAAGAAAGCTAAATCAAACTTATATAAGAATTGACTAATTGATTATAAAGTGTCAAGAACTAAGTTCATAAAGGGTTTGAATAGAAAAAAAGAATTTGTTGATAAGTTCAAAATTTAAAGGTAGAAAGCATTCATAACTCTTAAGAAAATATATGCAAATAAAATCTTATATTTCACATCTTCAAAAATCCTCCCTTTATATAAGGATACATAGAAAAAACGTGAAACCCTAATTATAAGTATAACAAGGATTTTAAAACATTAAATAACAATACTACTTAAATTGAAAAGCTAATTATTCTTATTAAGGTAATAATCTAATCTTACTATTAAATCTACCTTGATTAGGAATTTATTAGAATACCATAATTTCATACTCTAAGAATCCTAATTGAATTCAAATTCCTAATATAATAAGGAAACTATCTTATTAGGACTTCTCCTAATCAAATTGGAATTCTTCACAAGAACTCCTAACCTAAATAGGAAACTAGTAAGCAACAACAAAAAAATAATAAACATGTTTTGGGCTTTATAATTAAGTAAAATATAGCCAAATTATAATAAAATAAAGACTATAATGATGAATAACTCATTGAAACATGAAATTTGCCCTTAATTCATGAGGTTTTGCTCCTAAATCTTCTTAAACTCTAGCTTTTATAATTGGTTAAATAAGTACATAAGATTTGCCCCTTTATTGGCTAGTCATGCTTGCATCACTCAAAATGTGGTAAACATCTTTCCTAAGCTTTCAAGTTCTTTTAAATTATATCATGCAACAAGATATATTAACTCCTATTAACTACTTTAGTATGCCTATCCGTTTAAGCTTGACAAATATTAAAAAATAAAAGCTTTGTTCATAATTTATTCCACAAAGTTTTTAAAAAGTAACTTGAAACTTAGCATTATGACTAAAAACAATACTTCTAGGGATGTCATGCAATCTTACAACCTTCTTAAGAAATAAAATAGAAATTGCATCATTAGGTTTATGCCATGGAATAAAATGTGCCATCCTAAAAAACCTATTGACAACCACATATATAAAATCATTAATCCTTTTAGACCTAGGTAAATCATCACAAAATCCATAGATTTTCATGTTATCACAAAATCCACAATGCAATTATCACAAAATCTTTCAACATTAGTTTTCATGTTAGGCCAAATGAAATGTTCATGCAATACATCTAAAGTCTTGGCAATAACCAAAATGACCCATTAAATTGTCCCTTTAAGCTTTTATAACAAACAAATTAGGCAAAGAACTTTTAGTCATATCCAATTAGTTTTCTCCAAAAAAAAAAGCATTATGTGTATATAACTCGTCAAAAGCCACTCTCTCACATGCATTAGATAATAGAAAAACCATAATCATTAACATACAAATCCTTAATGTATTCAAATCCCATGATTTTGTTTCTAAAGTAGAAAGAAAGGCATATCTCCTTGACAATGCATTAGCCACAACATTTTCATCACCTTACTTGTATTTCATCACATAAGGAAATGTCATAATAAACTCAAACCACCTTACACGCCATTTGTTTAGCTTGTGTTACCACTTTAAATGTTTTGAGCTTTCATGATCTATATGAATCATAAGTCCTTAGGCTAAAGATAGTACATCTCCAATGCTCAAACAAATGCATACATCTCCTTATCTTGGCTAGGATAATTAAACACTGCCCACTAAGCTTTTCACTAAAATAATGATATGAACATTGGTGAAGAATATCAAAGACCTGCAATAAAAAAGAAAAAAGAAACTGTAGAATCTGTCTTGAATCAAGTAAAGAACAATAACATAACCAAACTTATTGATTAAAACCAAAGTTATAAGTTAATCACTATAGGTTACCTTGAAGAGATAAGATTTAGTTCTTGAATAAAGAACCAAGAAAAAGCTCTCACCATAGAGAAAAAACTTAATTTTTATTGATAACAGTGATGAATCCCATTATACACTAGGTTTCCTCTTTAAATAGTCATCAAATGATAAAAATCATATAAGGAAAGATAGAT
This sequence comes from Pinacopodium congolense, assembly GCA_028565735.1. Classification (NCBI taxonomy): domain Eukaryota; kingdom Viridiplantae; phylum Streptophyta; class Magnoliopsida; order Malpighiales; family Erythroxylaceae; genus Pinacopodium; species Pinacopodium congolense. The sequence goes on along the minus strand of JAOXYD010064392.1, from coordinate 3,142 downwards.
TAATCCTAATCATAAATAGGAAGTACTTGACTTGGAAGGATTTCCTTCCTTAATTAGCCTTAAATTTGAAATCCTTTAAAAAATAACTTAACTAAAAAAATTAATGAAGAAAGGTCAAAATACGATATTTCCCTATAGTCTCATATATTTATCCAATTCATTGAAAACGAGTATGTTGATCATCCTTACATACTGTGTGCTCTAAGCATTGTTTTTCATGTCTTAGGCTTTTTCTATCTTCTTGGGTTTGAAGATAAGTAATTAATCTTAGAATAATTTAGAATCCTGCACAATAGCCTCATTGTCTTTAATGTCCTTAATCAACCCTTACAAAGCTTCCTTCATATGCTTAGCTCTTATTCTTCTCATAAAACCTCTAATGCTTTGTAATGGACCAATGAATGTTGATGCAAATATATCTCCATCAAATAAGTTATAGGTCTGCCATTTTTCATTAGTATAGCTCTAATACCTATCCCTAAAGCATCATACTCAACTTTAAAAGATTTATCGAAGTTAGGCAAAACAAGTGAAACAATGCATTAGTTATTTTCTCCTTAATCAAAATAACTTCTTTTCTTGTTCGCTGCCCACTTAAATCCAACATTCCTCTTGAGTACTTTACATAAAGGCATAGCTAAGCCACCAAAATCCTTTAAAAAGCTCTTATAAAAACTAATTAAGTCATAAAAGCTCCTAACATCACTTTTACTCTTAGGTGTTGGCTACTCCCTTATTACCTTAACCCTCTCATTGTTAATTTCTACACCCTTAGCACTAATAATATATCTAAATAATTCAATTTATCAGTGCAAAAGGTACACTTTTTAAGGTTGGTGTACAATTTAGCTTTGCTTAAAGCCTTAAAGTCCTATTTCATATGTTTAACAAGGCCATCAAAGTTTTTTAATAAGTCAAAATATCATCAAAATAAAAAACCCACAAATTTTTTTATAAATGCATGCAAAACATGGTCCATAAATATTATAAATGTACTAAGTGCACTAGTTAAACTAAAAGGCATAACCAACCATTTATAAAAACCATATTTTTTAAAGGTTATTTTCTATTCATCACCTTCTTTCATGCAAATTTGATGATATCCTCTTTGTATCTATATTTTAGAAAACATTCAAGTACCATATAATTCATCAAGTATATCACTTAATCTAGGAATGAGGTGATTTATACTTTACAGTGATTTTGTTTATGGAACGAAAATCAACATATATATGACATGTTCCATCCTTCTTAGGTGTTAGTAAGATCATAAATGCACATGAACTCATGCTTTTTGACACATATATCCCTTTGCCATAGCTCTTTGGTCTTCCTTGGGTTGCTTCTATAGGCTAGTCTATTTGAAGTATTAGACTACAGAATGAAAGCCAATTTGATGTTCTATTCCCTACTTGGTGGTAAACTATTAGGAACTTTTTAAGGAGATAAATCATTAAACTCTTGATAATAAAATCTTGACTTTACATTGGATGAAGCACAAATCAATAATCCAAGATCCAAGGAACGTGCAATATTGCCCAAGAATGGAAAAGACATCTCAGAAAGTATTTCTGCCACACCTATAGAATTTAGGAAGGATTGATAGTGATAAGGAATGGGATTGATCCTCACAAGCACTTTCTTAAAAGAAAACCTAGATTTCTCTATGAAGTTGTTCTTTTAAACTGAGTTCTCTTTTTGCCATTGGGCTCCCTGTTCCATCCTTATAGAACCTTGCCTCCTTGTCCCTTGGGCTGCTAGCACCTATCCACAGGTTGTGTGGTAAGTTTCCTCCCCATTTTCCTACCTTTTGTTGTTCCTTCCATCTTCTTGTTCTTCCTTATTTCATGTCGTCATGGACTCTTCCCTTTCAAAACTTGTTCTAATGCATGACCTAGCCCACCTTGTTGCTCCCATCTCCTCTAGAACCAATACCCCTTTTGGCCCTCTGACTATCCTAGATCCTCCTTAATCTTTCCTCTCCCCCTCTAACCTAAAGACTAACCCTCCTATTTGGTCCCTACTATCTTCCCCTTCTCTGCCCATTTCCTCTTTTCTGTTTACTTGTTTATCTTTCAAGCCTAAGGCTTCTTTCATGATGGCTTCACGCTCTGTCTTGGGTCCTTTAGCTTGGGTTTCACCTCAACAGGCAATGCAATCCTCCCCTCCAGACATCTGTTATGTGGAGTGGCAAAAATGTTATGTGTTATGTGAAGAGGCGCCACTTCAAAGGTCTTAGAAATCTGTTATGTGGAGTGGCAAAAATGACCTTGACTAGGGAGCCTTGGAATTCTTTCCCCCTACATTCTATGGAGACCACATCCTTGTTGAACCCCCTTGGAGCTAGTCAAAAAAGGTGTTGGTTAAATTAAATGCTACTTTATCAAGTACTTCTTAGAAAAGTGCTATGCTTTTCTTGTTGTTCAACAAGCAGTGACTGCTATGTGGAACGACTTTAGCCTTCAAAATATCCTAATAATAGGTGATGATCTTTTTCTTTTCATGTTTTCATCTTTTGTAGGTCTGAACTCAGTGGTAAACTAGGGATTGTGGCATATTTATAGGGTAGCCCATTATTTCTTTTCTGATGGCAATGCGACCTTAACATTAAAGGAGAACAGATAATCACTACCCCTATCTGGGTGCATTTCCACATGGTCCCCTTGGGAACCACCGTTAGAACCCTTATTAGCTTGGATTCTACAATGGCTTCTCTATATCATTGCAATTTTGCTCATATTTGTGCTGAGGATAACGTTTCTTGTAAGTTTGCTAACTCTTATGAAGTGGCAGTTTTTGATGCTAAAGGAGATAAGCACTGGGCAAAAATCCTTATTACTTATAAATAGGGACCAAACTCAAGCTCTAACACCGTAGAGGAATATGGGACTTGATTAGTTCCCACTTTATAAAAGGAATCTATGAGGAATTGCAAAATGAGAACAATATATACTAATATGGTTTTATTGTAGATAATTTTGTTGTAATTTCTACTGTATTTGGCAAAGATAATCTGAGAACTCCTCCTAAGGACCTGAGTGCTTCTCCACTTCGCCAAGAGAGGGTGATAGGGGTCAAATTCATATGATCTTTATAGTTAATTTGATGTATTATGACCCCTATATTGTGTTTAAATGTTTAA
>JAOXYD010064381.1:0-12845 GCA_028565735.1 Pinacopodium congolense | reverse complement strand
TCTACCTTTGTTCTCCAAAATTAAATCCATCATGGTTGGTTCTCTATTTTCTACTTGAGGTCCTACAACTACACGTTTGTCAGGATCCATCTCTACAGGTTCTGATTCAGTGTCACTTGATGTTCCTACTTCTAAAGGACCATACGTGGTTGCGTGAGCTTCCTTCTTTTTCTTTCTCAACATGCACTTGAGTTCTGGATCGAAGTCTACTGGCTTTGGATTGCATCTCTGAGAGTGCATACAAATTTAAATAAAATACTAAATGAAGGCAAATAAACAAATAAAACAAATAAACTAAGAAAAAGCAACAAAAACACACTAAGTAAATAAATAGAAAATAACTGCACAAAATTAAAAAAATTATTAAAAAATAATTTTATAAGTCCTAATGTAATTGACACTAATTTTCCTAATATTAAGGTCGTGTTCCCTAGCAACAACACCAAATCCAAAAATACTATGAAATTCACCCCTAATAAAGAGTAAGTTGTTGGCTAACAATTGTAGACACTTCCCTTTGTTAAACCCAATTGCCAGCTTATCACCAATCATCAGTCTCACCATTATGGGAGAATTTTAGTTTCCTATGACACTTCTGTTATTCATGCTCACCTATTAAGGTTGACTAATCAGCTTGTTTAGTTGGAGGTTAGGCCTAAGGTAGGACGATCTGACAGATACTATATCTCTTATGTTTATGCTCACAATCATGCTTTTTAGAGAGTTCAACTCTAGACTAATTTAAGGTAGCAAGTGACTAGACTACATACCCATTGGATTATCCATGGGGATTTCAACTATATTCTATGACCTCATTAAGCTAAGGGTGTTGGATGTCACGCTCAAACCTGTGATTCTTTGAGGGAGTGCATCAGTAACATCGGTGTAGTAGATTCAAACCAAGTTGTTGAATTCTACACCTGGAGTAATAAAAGGTAGAGACACCACCATATTTGTAAAAAGTTGGGTCGTGCATTGGCCAATGCCCACTGGCTAGCCAAATTCCCATCTAGAAAGGTCTATTTTTCTCCTCTGTTGATATCTGATGACTCCTTGATTATCATTTAGGATTTATCTGTAACTCACAAAGTTGCCTACCCTTTCAGATTCAACAACTACTTGATTGGAGTTAATGGATTTTCAGAAGCAATCTCCAAGGGCTTATAGATCCTATTTATAGCTACTACATGTTTTAGCTTGTTAAGAAGCTTCAGGCTATTAAACAAGGGTTAAAATATTGAACAAAAATCAATTTGGGAATACTCTCAATGTAGTTTCTCAAGCCTAGAACAAGTTGCAATCCATTCGACACTCTATCCTTACCACATCAATAACTAATCAGATTAAGCAATCTAAGCAGGAAACCATTCATGAATATAACCAAGCCTTAGACTACCATTACACTCTAATCAAGCAAAGATATCGGGTGCAATGGATTATGGAAGGGATAGGAACACAAAATTCTTCCATGAAAAGGTGCTTTCTATAAGAAATATCAATAAGATTACTTAACTAAGTGCTCCAAATGGCAGTATTATCACTTCGCAAGATGCCCTGTCTAGAGAAGTAGCTCAGCACTTTACACAAGTTTTTACTTCTTACCCTAATTTTTGCTCTTCAATACAAATGGTTCAAGCTTTATTCCCTAACCGTCTCTCTCTTCAGGATCAATTCTTTCTTACTTAGACCTTCATTAATGAAGACATCAAGGTTGCATTTTTTGGTCTCAAGCCAAATAAGGCTCTAGGACCTGACATTTTTAATTTTTTTTTCTTTCAACATACTTGGCAGCAAACTAGTAGCTTGGTTAAGAATGTAATTCATGATTTTTTTTTTCTCTTGTACCCTGCTAAAGAAAATTAACCTTACCTATATTACTCTAGTTCCAAAAACTTCAGCTCCTCAATCATTCTATGATTATCACCCTATATCTTGCTATAACACCATCTATAAAACCATATCCAAACTTTTGGAAGACAGAATGAAGCAAGTCATCTCTCCTTTCATTCATCCAACTCAGGATGCTTATCTGAATATAAGGTTATTGGAGACATCATATTGCTATCACAAGAGCACTTCAGAAATTATGATAGGAAGAATTCCAAATTTGATTGTGCAATTAAAATTGATTTCTAGAAAGCTTATTATACCATTTAATGATAGCTTATCCTCAATACTATCAGAGCGCTTGCATTTAAAAATACCTTAATTAGTTGACTTGAGTAGCCTCTCACCACTGTCTCCTACTAAATCCTCATCAATGGACAACCATCTGAGCTAGTCCAAGGTTCAAGGGGAGTGCGACAAGATCTATTTCTACCTATCTCTTTACCATTTCTATGGAAGTTTTGGTCAGACTTATCAACCATACTGATCAGCATGATCCCTCTTTTAAATTTCACTCCAAGTGCAGAGGCCTTCACATCAGCTCACTCTCCTTTTCGAATGACCTTAGTATATTTTGCAAAGTCGATCCCTCCTCTATTAGCTGTTTAATGGCTACCATCTGCACCTTTTAAGGAATGTCAAGGCCGCAGATTAATAAACACAAAAGTAAGATTTTTCTAGCCAAAAGTATTGCTCCTATTTCTAACTGGCTCCCCTCTATCATAGATATCAAGGTCGATAAGTCTTTAGTATTTAAAATAGAATATTTACACCCAAAAATCTTGATGTAATTAACCTTTTACCTTTTTCCATACTAAAGTTCGTAAGGAGCCTTATCTATTTAAGGGCTTATGTAGACCTTGTTTGAAATATGACATGCACAAGCGACAACATCTAGCCAAAAGTACTTAGGAATGTTTTATTCATTTCACATTGTCTTAGCTATCTCTTGTAAGGTTCCATCCTTCCTCTCAAAAAGTCCATTTTGTTAAGGGATCTTAGTGTAGAGAAGTTATTAAAAATTCTATTTTCCTCACAATATGACTCAAAATTCTCATTATCAAACTCCTTACCATGATTACACCTAATAGATGTTATCATATAATATTTTTCTAATTAGGTTCTCTTAGCAGATTTAACAATTTGAAGCATTCATCCTTACTAACTAAGAACATCACCTAAGTAAACCTACTAAAATCATCAACTATCATATAAGCATATATTTTTTCACCTAAGTTAGTATTTCTATATAGGACAAATAAATCCATATGTAAAAGTTCTAAAGGTGTAAAAGTAGTTACCATATTTTTCTTCTTGAAAGAACTCTTTTTTTGCTTACCTATTTGACATGCATTACATACCTTATCCTTTTTGAACTTTCCCTTTAGTAGCCCATTCACTAGCTCCTTATGACTTAGGTTGGAAAGATCCTCCATACATGAATGGCCTAACCTTTTATTCCAAATCAAAGAATCTTCATTCACGGACATGAAAACCTTAACATCATTGTTAGAGAGATCATTTAAATCAATGGTATGGATATTCCCTTCTCTCTTTTTAATGAAAACTATTCTATTGTCTACAACCCTAGAAACTATGCAAGATTTTCCTTCAAAAGAAACATTGATATTCTTATCACAAAGTGGGCTAATACTTAATAAATTATAATTTAAACCATATACTAAAAGTCCATTATCAATGGTTGCATTTTTCTTACAGACTTTGTCAATGGCAATTACCTTACTCCTGGCATTGTCTCTAAAAGTCACATATCTTCCATCTTTACTCTTTAATGATATGAATTAAGTAACATCTCCCATCATATGCATAGAACATCCATTATCTACATATCACTTGCTACTTTTGAATTCTTTATCATCTAATGCTATGAGACAAAAATTTGCAACTTCCTTTCTATAACAACATGTTCTTCAAAGCTTTCCTCCTCTTCCTTTCCTTATTTCCCTTGCTACTTTTTTATTCCTTCTCACTCACCTTAAGAAGTAGGCATTGGCTCTTTAAATTATTAGGTTTCCTACGTTTAAAACAAATAATGTTAATATATGATTTTCTTTTAAAATCATCCTTACCTTGTTCTCTTCTTTTAAGGAGCTTCTTGAAGTTCCTTATGAGGAGAACTATTTGATCTTCACTATCATCTAAATTTGTCTTAACATCACTTTACTCCTCCTTCATGGATTTAAATGCCAAAGTTTTTCTTCTTAAAGCCACTTCCTCTTTCTTGGCCTTGGTCTCATGAAGCCTCACTTCATGTGTAAGAAAAGCACCTCTTAATTCTTCCAAGGGTAAAATATTTAGGTCAACATTTGAATATGATTTTCCTAAGCCTTATAATGCATTTATAATGTCAAAAAATCTAGTATATATGCTAAAAATACTCTCATTATGATGTATGGGAAACAATTTATATTAATGAGTAAGCATGGAAAACTTACTCTCATTCACCTGATTAGTTCCCTCATATGTGACCTTAAATGTGTGTCAAATTTCTTGAGTTGTTTCACACATTGAAACCTTATTGAATAGATTCTTATTAAGTGCATAAAATAAGATTTGGACAACCCTAGTAGTCAATGAAATTAATCTCCTATCATTATTAGATTACTCTTTTTTAACCTTAGATATTCTTTGTTCATTAACTAATGTCGCAAGATTAGATGACCCTTTATGAACTATATCCCAAAGTTATAGATTTTTAGCCATTAGAAAGAACTTTATCCTATTTTTGAGTAAAAATAATCACTATCATTAAAAAATAGTGCTCTACTAATGTTTTTCCGCTTTTGATTAGATGAACCTATTAAGTGTACCATTTTAGATCGTTTATCTTACAATTTTGTTATAAATTTATTAAAAACAAGTAAGCCTAACTCTGATACCAATTTTTAAGTCCTATAGGAACCTAAGAGGAGAGTAAATTGAGTTTTTTTTTTAAATTCTAATTTGAAACTAATCGGCCTAAACCATCCACAACCTATTCAATTATATGCTATCTCTACACCAAGATTCAACGTAGAATGATATACCAATGACTTGGCAAAAATAAAACATAAATATTAAAAAATCAATAACATAATTTACAATAATGAAAATATTAATCAACTTTCACAATCAACAAAAATATAAAGATGAATCAATTACGCAATTGACAACTATATAAAGATGAATCAATCATGTAATCAACAATGATATAATGATGAATCAACATCGTAATTAATAATAAGATAAGATGATTTAATTTAAAAAATTGACAATAAAAAAATATTGTTAAGGAAGAGAGGAGACAGAAGATTTTTATAGAGGTTTAACTAACCCAAATTTAGCTTACGTCTTCTCTCCAACTATTTGTTAGAAATTTTATTATGACACAATATCAAGTGCAATCTTCTTCTTAGTTTGAAAAGGAACTTTAACAACCAAAATTTTTATTTTTAGAAGGTGAAGAGAAACCTTTGAAAAATATTTTTCAAGAAAAACATGATTCTTTACATGTTTAACTAATCCCACAAATGAATAATCCCCTTTAAAAGTAACAAAATATACCTTTTAAAGTGTTTTACTTGAAGCTCAATAAACGAAGGGTTCTTATGCTTTTAGAAATTGAAACTATGATCAATGGATCTCTAGAAACCTTAAACAAATTGAATTTGATGAGTTGAAAACCTAAAATTTGATTTTGAAGCAAGAAAGATGAAGATTGGAGAAGATGAATTATGAACACTTGAAAACTTTGGTCTATATAGACCTTGTAAGCTCAAAACATAAACAATAATGCATTTAGATCATGAAAAACTAATTAGAATTGATATTTAAGAACTTCTAAAGGCAAAAGGGAGACTTAATTTTTCTAGTAATTAGAAGCATTAAAATTGATTGAATCCTGAAAGTTTATTCCTAGCCATTACGCAGATTGACTTCAACCGAAGTTCTTGTGTTCATTAATGATGTCGTTCTTCGTGCACAACTACTGTTAATTTCTTGTATATGACTAAAAAGATGGCAGGCATGACTACAATGACCCATGACACCTGCCGTTAATGACCATAACTAAGACATTGAAAAACACTTTAAAACTTAACTAATAGCATTTCTAAAACTTCCAAATCCCATCATCAAATGTAATTTTAATTAAGTTTCAAAATATTTTTCGTGACTTTTTGAAGACCCAAATTAATCTAATTGAATCAAAATCAAACTTCAATCTCTTTTATGAAAATTATGCAACTTTGAAAATCTTATGCAAATGCAATAGGAAAATTAAGCCCAAAGATTTCTAAGCACTAAGCAAAACCTAAAAACAAGTTTTAAACCCTTAATTAGTAGTCTTAGAACTTCCATAAATCTTATTCTTCTATGTTCCTCAAGTTTGACCTCCATGTCCAAAATTTTGCTTTGTGAATTAATTCCAAATGCATTTATCTTTTATCCTTATACAAAAAAACTCAAATCATTGGCAAAGAATCATGTTTTTTTTAAATCAAAATCAAGATTAGAACCTATTATGGGTAAATTTTATAGTGATTTTGAATGTTATTTGTTGTATATTTACCCCTATTTCAATGCTTAAATGCTCAATTAATGTTTAGAAATGTTTAATTTGTAGGTTGATGTGAATAATTGGATAATTGAGAAAAAAAAGAAACAAAATCATCCAAGTCTGAACCATCAACGGTGGTTTGGCTAACCATCATTAATGGATCCATAGACCACAGTTAAAGAAGTCAAAAATAAACTATCAACAACGGTTTGTTCATCCTTCAACGGTATTGTCATTCATCGGTGCACCCATCATTAATAATCGACAAACGCATTTTCTGAATTGAATCTTAAACAATTGATGTTGCAACTTGATCCAATATTCAACAGCCCTCCTCCTATAAATGCAGGGCATCTCTAAGCTCCAAAACCAAGTAGCTTAGGATCAAAACTCGTTTTTCTTACTAGTTTTTCACATTAAACTTGGTTTAGGTTAGTTTGCTTTAGTTTTAGTTTCAATCTTTGTAAATTTAGTTTGTAGGTTGTCCCATTAGCTTTAGTCACATGATTAAGAGTTAGTTTAGCATCTCAGAAACATCTTTGGTGAATTCTAACGCTTAATCTTGTGTATTATTGTTGTTTTGGTTAATTAAATAAGGTTTATGTTTCTTAAGTTAATTATCTTGTTAGCTTTGATTAATTTTTGTGCTTAATGTTAAATTTCAGTTTAGTTAGGTTGTTAAATGTATTTATTGATAGTTAATTGTGTTAATTAAATGGTTAATGCATGATTAGTGAATTAATCTTTGTTTATTGAATGCTTAGTCCTTGTTCTAAACTGATCACTTAGGATATTGTCATAAGATAATCTAAGATCCTATAATCTCTATCTAGGTTATTAGAAAATTCAATAAACAATGTGTTTAAATCAGTGAAATAACCAAAGACTTGGTTAATCATGAGGGTGCTAATCTTGAATTAAGAAAATTTAGCATTAGACTTGGTAAACTTTAAGCCTGTTACCTAAGTCTGAAGCATAACCAAACTTTAGGATATGACCAATTGAGATAAGCCACTGTCTTAACCATATCGTTGCCTTGATTTAGAGAAGATACCTTAGATTAAGCATCACTAATCCATCAATTAAATCAACCACCAAATCTTTAACTGAATAAATTAAGAAAAGCAACCTTAAACTCTTTTACAATTGATTGGAAGTTCTCTAGGCTTTCTAGGTTAGTTTTGTCATTTTATTTTAATTTATTACATTACAAAGCCGTAATTCTCTAGATAATTGTAATTCGATTGACCTAGTATTTACAATTAAATACACACTTCCTCGAGGGATTGATACTCAAAGTCTTAAAAAACCTCCACTATATTACTTGTTGCGACTGATGCAGTTGCTGAAGAGTTGGTTTCAAATTAATTATGAATTTATGTATTAAAAGATAGATTAATTTAAGCTAATTTTGTATGTACAGCCGACAACAATCAGAACCTCTCTTAGTTCAATAAAAGAGGTTTGTAGATAAAGTATTTAAAAGATATAATTTGGATCTTTAAAACTTAAATAAATTTCATGAAGAGCCTAAAGTTAAAGAAAAGACTCAAGCCAAAGATAGTGCTTTTAAAAAGGTTATATTTTGTAATTTTATATTATGATCTTATTTTAGTCATCATAAAGTGTTTAGTGATGCAAATCATATATATTGCATTTATACTTAGTGATTGTGTAATAATTATTCTTATGTCCATTTTAAAAGAGAATAGTTGTAAATATTAGTCTTCACCTATTAATGAAAATATTGTTAATAAAATTTTTAATAAGGAATTATAAAGTAGAATAAGTGTTCGTTGTGTATCGTACCATTATAAATTTAGTATGCCTTTCTCATCGCTTTCCTCTTCATTTTTCAAGTTTATTTTATTTCAATTATATTAATATATTATTTATTATGTTGTTTAAACTTTCGCATTATATTTAAAAAGAATCTTAATGAGATGTAAAAAAACTTAGAAAAATTTAAAGTTATGCAATTCATTACTCTCCCTATTTGACGTCACATATGAACCAATAATAAGGCTTGAATTTATGACTAATAAATTTGTATCTATTTTCATTTCATAATCCTAAATTATAAGAATTTAAATTTATATTAATTATGATTTGATTTAAACTAGTAGGAGACACAAATATATATATATATATACAGCTACTTTCTTGTTGTTTTAGCTATTCTAAAGATGATTCTACAACGTTCTTAATACCGTTTTATTATTTGTATATCAATCATTAAAATACATAATATATAGTTAAGAACTTATAGTCACTTCTGTTTATATTTAATTTCTACAATATATACAATCGAGAGTTCTTTAATTTATTCACATTTAATCTAAACACTATCTGGCTCTCCATTTTCCAATTGAGGCATAACTAATCCTTCTTGAATGTTAGTAATGGTTTTATGAAAACAAACATTAATTAAGTTAAGTTGGAAATGGGATTATTGCTTAATGTCTTCGTGTCTAGGCTCACATGGCCAAAGGTCATTAGGCAATTTCAACCAGTTGTCTTGCAGAGAGGACTTAAGACCACATGGCCTTTTAGACATCATTCGTACAAAATAAAGAACGTAAATAAGAGAGAGACGATAAAAGTACATGGTCTGCATGTTGTGATTCATAGCTTGTAGGTTATATATTAATAATAACATATGTTATATTATAATAATATTAATATTATTTTAATAATATAAATATTATTATTTTAATATAATTAATTATGATCGGTTATGAAAAATCAATCATGTAATCGTTTTCTAAAAGAAATATCATAAACATTTCTCTTATGAACAGTATAAAAATGAGGGTCAATTGACCTTACGACATGGCCTATTCAAAATTACAAAACTATCATAATTTGTGAAGGAAAAAAGCTTTTTTAAATAAAATTTAATATTTTAATTTATATTTAAGTCAAATTATAATATTTTAAAATGTTAAAAAATAATTATAACATTTGAAAAACGTTTAAAATTTTTTTAATGTTTAAAACATTAAAAAACATCTTAAGTGTTATTTGGTATAGATTTAATTTTAAGTTTAAGTTTTTTGTTTTTTAAACACAGAAACAAAAAAAAACAGTACAGAAATAAAAAATACTAATACAATATAAAAATCAAAAAAATTACATAAAAATAAAAAATTACATAAAAAATTAATATAAAAATATAAAAATTACAACTAATAATAATACCAAACGATTCTTAATTTTTTAATTATGTATGTCAAGTGATATATTTTTATTAGTATAAATTTAGTAGTGTGGGCCAACATTGACCTCTTCTTGTTCTCCTCTCCATCAGCCTCTAGCTTTTCATTCATTTAAAGGTTCAACTTCCATACTTGGGTTGATTCTACTTAAGCAGCATAAAAGAGCTGCCTGGGCATAATGATTCTCCTGCCAGTAGCCAAGACACTTCCCTCACCCCTTACGTTGTCCGTGAGTTAACCGAGTCAACTTAGGAGGGTTCCAAATTTTTTTTGATTTCCTTCGAGTATTTAGTATATTCAATAATTTTGCTCTGCACCCGCATGCTCCAAGTATTCGGTATATGAGAGATCTCCGTATACACTTATATAGGGGACCTTACAATGATCAAAGCATTGATGCCTCTTTCTTTATGATTGGAATTCTACCAATTCAATGAGCATATAGAGAATTAAACATAAGCTGTGCGGCATAAAAAGTAACCCTCAAAAGATCCATCTACTAAAAATGGGAATGTTGAAATTTAGCGCACATCCAAATCTTCTCGTGATAGAACTCTTCTTCTCTAACAATGATGAAATGAGCTTCTCCTCCTTTTTCTTTTTTTTTTTTTCCAACATTTCTTCGTCCTGCTCGTTTTTGCTCCATCAATGAAAAATTGAGTATATGGCTTGAAAAATACGTGGCCCTTCTCTGCTACTTAAATGAATGAAAGACCGACAGAAAAAAAGAAGGAAATGCAGATAGTAGGCCTTAGTTAGTAATGTGGAACCAAGTACTAAATTTTAACCGAATCATGTGATACTTATAAAGATATGAGTTACAGTGTTAGAGGTCATAATTATTTTAAAGATTTTTATAAATATTAAAATTCTTTTTCACATATTTTTAAAATGTCGACAATTTTTTAAACATTTGAAATGTTAAGATTTAATTTTAAATACAAGTAAAAAAATTATATTTAAAAATGACATCTTTTAAAAAAGGATTGAGTATATGATTTACAATTAGTAACTTGGTGTATTTTTACAGTCAAATAAACTAAATTTATTTAAAATAAATTATAATGTAAATTCATTAAATAAAGTTTAAGATAAATATTTTACACTGAAGTGAGTAAATAGGACAAAGCTTTTTAAATAAGGTTTTATTTTTTCCAAAAATTCTTCCTTTTATTCTGTTTAATAATTTGTTGCTTATATTTACTCTCATAATTAATTGTCATTTTTTTCTCATTTTGTTTACGTTGTTAATAACTTAAGACTCAAAGTTACTCTCACAATCAATTAACAATTTTCTTTTATTTTATTCTCAATGTTAAAAATCGAAGACCTAAAATTTGCTCCCACAAAAAGTGAAAGCACCACTACTTCGTCCTCTCACAACCAGTAAACTTCTTGCTAATACCCCCAAAATACCCTATCACAACCAGTGAAAGAAAACTTCTCGTTGGTACTTACTGCCACGAACTCTTAAAATAGCATCCTCAAAATAGTAGTTCCCATTACTTTCAAGGGAAAAAGTCATAATTCATTTTCTATTTAATTATAAATTTTTTGTTTCCTTAATTTTTATGTCTTCAATGTATTCCTTTCAGTGCTTTACAAAGTCTCTGGTCTTCTATGGGTTTTTTGTTTACATTATTTCATTTGTCTTTATCTGCATTATAAATGTTTAAAATAAATTATAAAACAATCTCAAAATATCTATAAAAATAAAAGAAAGAGCCATAGTCAGTATGTTTTCTTATCGCAAACAAAATGGTAATTTTCACTTACTCAAATGAAAAAAGAAGTATAAAATGTGCAATTCCTTGACATGTTATGGCGAGCACAGTATGATAGGAAGTTGACCCTAAAATTGCTCCACCCTAACCTCCCAATTGCATAGAGAGTTGAAAATTTTTATTTAATGATTGAAGTCTTAAAATCGCACAAGATACATCATCTACACAAATATTTTCACACCTTGTACAAATGATAATAAATTCTTATTCATGTGAAGAATTTTTTAATGTTCAGTCTGTCATTCTTTTATCCTAATTGCTAAGAGAATTTGGTCTGTCCGAAAGTGTGGGTGATTATATCCTATTCTAAAGACTAAATGAGTCGTCATTTGAGTGAATTTAAATGAAATAACTACCATTCAATTGAATCAATTCAAATGCTTAAAATCACCCATCATTTGAGTGAATTTAAATGAAAATAACTACCATTCAATTGAAACATTTCAAATGCTCAAACCACCCATTAAATACCAACTAATTTGTAGCTCAACCATAACTACCCAAAGACCTTTTATGATTTACCTTATGAAAGCTGGCTTTTTGAGTACGTCCTAATCCCGCTTTCTCTTCATCCTAAGGTAAACATAAAAAGGGGAGAAAGCGATCGACTTGCGTAAATACCTTGATAACAGGATCCAAGATGATCCTCTAATAAAGTCCCTGCTTCTAATTGCTGCTGCTAACGTGTACAAAGAAGGAACACAGATGACATAAAGAAGATAGAAATGCTGAAAATAAATACCTAGTACGAGACCAAAGGAGCCAATCAAATAGACTCAAACCAGCATACAAGAGTATGAAAAGGAAAATAGTTCTCACTTTATAATGCCTTGATACACAACTTTTTGTGCTTCTCCTTTCCAAAATCCATTCACTACACTTCTCTAAGATATTACTCTAGTTTATGCAAATTCTTAACAAAATCAATTCATCCACCCATTGTGGACTGGATTATCAAAATAGAGGCAATCCTTGAACCTCTAACCCCGACGAATGAGGGAGTAGTTCCTTTATTGGAACGGATCGCAACCTTGGAGATGGAGCTTCAAGCAGTGATGAGAGCCCTCAAGGAATTGAACCTCTAACCCCGACGGATGAGGGAGTAGTTCCTCCGACATGTTTCGCACGGCTCAATTCGGGAGTATGTGAGGCAATAAAGACAAATTGTTCAACTTCATTAGCGGCTTGCAAGGTTGGGTACAAATGGAACTTCGGAAGCAGAACGTGAAGGACCTCTCTAATGCAATCGCGGTGGCAGATGCCTTAGTGGATCTCTAAATGCCATCACCTATTCGAAAAGGTAAGAAAAATGGTGAAACCCGAGACGGCCAAAAAATTAAAATTTTAATTATTTGATTGTCACTTTTTAAAGTTATGACTAGTATTGCAAAATTAACT
>JAOXYD010064341.1:0-12846 GCA_028565735.1 Pinacopodium congolense | reverse complement strand
ATCATCCAAAACATGAAGCAGTTTAAAACAATTCAATCATTAACATACTTAATCAATCACATAACATCTCAAAGGGGCATATTAAATGAAAACAAAAGGAACGACTTCCAAAAATATGCATTATAATTGAAAATTGTTTTTCCAAGGATCATAAATTATGTTGAAAAAGATAAGAAATGGACATGATTAAAGACAATTAAAATATAAGTGTGGAGCAACATAAATCATCTAATCCCTCCCCTACACTTAAGTTGAATAATGTCCTCAATGTTTTAAAACCAAATAATAAAACACAAATATGAGGGGAAAAGGAACAAAAAGCACCCAGAAGGAAGATAATATCATTTGATGATCCATCAAAAGGTGAAACTGAAATTTTGCTTCATAAAAGTGAATAATAAACTTGATCCATTCCTGAAAAGCACCAAAGAAAATATCAAAGCACCAGAAGCTAAATAAAAGCAACTAAGCTTTATAAAGGAATAATAGCAATGAATAATAAGGAGAACAAAAAAGGGAAACAAAAGAAAAGTACACGAAACAAAAGAAACACACCAAATCACTAAAACCTAATTTCTAAGGTTAGGTTGCCTCCCAAAAAGCGCTTCTTTAAGATCTTTTAGCTTGACCTTAAGGTTAGGAAATCTTCAACCTAAACTTAAGTCCAGAATCCAACATTTTGACATTATGCTCTTACAACTAAAAAGAGGCCAATTTGGAAAAGGTCCTAAAACATTAACTTGATTTTTCAAATTAGGGACCTGAAGCTTCATGGAACACCATTCATAACTTTGAAAATTCCATGGTAAATAGTCATGAATTACCATTTCTAGCTTAAAATCAAAATCATTAACACCAATAAAATCAATAAACTTAATTGCTTTTATCGATTCAACCTAATCATGTTTAATAAATTCATCATCATTTACAAATTCAAGAACCTTAATATCATGGTATTTAACATGAATATCATCCTTAAAATCAATGAAATCAATAGAAGCATCATACATTTGATCATTCAGCAAGTATACATAAGCACTTTTATCATTTTCACTTTAAAAAACGGCATTTTCACTTCTAATTGCATTATTATCCTTAAAATCCACAAACTTCACAACATGATGGTTAGAAATCATGGAAAAATCATCATCATCACTATCCATAACACACACTTCTAACTTAGTTTGCACATATTCAACAAATGGAGTTGGATTACTAGGAATGATTGTTTCCATTAATAATTCTCTGAAGTTCGGATAAGAAGGTTCCAACTCTTTGACTGTTGCTTGATTTTTAACTAGATGCTTATTTAATTGAGATACACTATAGAATGGTTGGCGTAATTTCTAAAAAAATAATAATAGAGTGAATAGACTAAGCATCTAACATATGTGGAAATGAAACTCTAGGTTGGTAAGATTGGACAGATGAATCAATGACTAACCTAGGTGGAATATTATCAATTTTAACTTCTTTACTTTCCATCACTTTCTTTTCATTCTTTTCTTCACTTATACCCTCCATTTCAATGCTATTAGATACAGTGATGGCCATAACATGTTCCTTAGAAGTAGGTTCAGGCATAGAAAGGACGGGTCTAGGTAAACTCTCATCTAAGAGTTGTGCAATCTAACCTACTTGAGTCTTTAAATTCTTAATTGAATTATCATGAAATTGCATTCTAGACTCCTTAGTTTGGATATATTTCATCACTGTCTCATCAATATTGGACTTTTCTTAGTCAATTGGCTTAGGAGGGCCTTTTAATTGAGGATTGGCAAAGGGAATTTACTAGTCTTAATCATTGGAGCATGGAAAACAGGGGTAGCTCTCTCTAGAAGGGTAAATTCCTTGCCTAGGAGAAAGATAATGGTCTAATGAAGGTTCAGGGGCATAATAATGTCTTACTTGGCAATTTATGGATGCATGAAAGGAACTACCACAATAATCACAAGCTGTAAGACCATGGAATGCATTACTACCAAATTGAGCTTATAGATCTTTCAATTGCTTACTAAGGTCAACTATTTGAGCTTGTAAAGATGGGACATTATGCATAGCATGAGCTCTAAATGGTTTCCTACAAAAAGATTCAGAATTATATTGAAAGCTATTAGATGTCATGTCCTATATCAACTTATTAGCTTCACTTGGGTTTTTTCTCATTAATGTCCCACCAGTAGCAACATCTATGAGACTACGAGTTGATGATGTGAGTCCTTGGTAAAAAATATGCACTTGATCACAAATACTAAAGTTATGCATAGGACAAGTGGCAAGTAACTCTCAAAATCACTCCTAAGACTCATGGAAACTCTCATTCTCATATTGCTCAAAAGATAAAATCAAATGTTTCAATTTAGCTAGCTTTGATAGGAAATTTTTTTTCTAGAAATCAATGTGCAAAATCATTCCAAGTTATGATGGAATCAGGTTGGAAAGTACTAAACCATATACAAGTTCTATCTTTTAATGAAAATGGAAATAGTTTAACTCTAAGAGCATCATTTGAAATATCAGGACTTTTATAGAGGTCGCATATGTCTAAGAAATTTCTTAAATGAACGTTAGTATTTTCTAAAGATGAACTACTAAACTGAGAAGCCCTTATCAATGAAATGTCTGCATGTGGAATTTCAAAATGGTCTGAGTCTATCCTAACCCTCGTAATGCTAAACTTCCTAACCCTAATAATGCTAAACTTCGGACCAATCCTAGTTTGAGCAGTTAATTCCAACATCATTGGTGTTGAACCAAGGTTGGTTCCACCTTATTTTAGTAATGAAAAAACAATTCATGTTACTAACGTATATGTTTTAAGTATGCTTGAAAGATAGGTTGGAATAATTGAACAAAGAGTCGTGAAGAAGAAATTAAAGAATCACACGAAGACTCAAATTTTGAAAAAGAAATTTTTAGAACAAGTTTATTTTGACTTACGTAATGAAAATTGTACTTATTTTTACTTTGATATTCTCAAGAGGCTTATATTTAATTTTTCATGCATACATGTTTCAGAATATGCATATAGGTACGTAATTAAGAGGTATTATGTGTTTTTAATATGATTGCATCTCTTGATATATGTTTAATTTGATTAGAAAAATATGCATAAAGTATTAAAGATAAGTTAAAGACTTGTTTGGCGGTTTGGGTGTTTGGTTGGTTAAGTATAAATAGTTTAACAATTATTCGTCTAAATAACTTTGAGGTCGGTCGACCAAATGATCTGTTCGGTTGACTATCGATCTACTGAATGAATGGATCGGTCAACCGAACATAGTGAGAAGACCTATCAATTGACCAACCAAGAGATCGGTTGACTGAATGTTTAGAAGTTTCTAGAGTTAAGATAGAATTGTAACGTTGTACAACGAGTAAATCATTAAGATTTTTACCCGTTGGACAAACGGCAATATTACCATTTGTCCAAAGGATTTATCATACTTTATGATGTATAAATCGGTTTGTGTATTATATGTGTTATATGATTTGAGATACTAAAAGTGTGGAGTGATTATACTATTTTAAAGTCTTACAAAGCATTTGGTTTTCAACGGTTGATTACTCGAAAGGTTTTAAGTAATTTGTTATGTGTGTGTTTTTTGAGAAAGGCGATCAATTATTTTTGGTGCATTCGTTCATGAACCTCTTGTGTTTATCAAGTGAAGTTCTTTTCAATTGTAATTGAGTGATCATGAGGTTATTCTTAAGCATAAGAAAAAGAAATAAGTGGAAGGTTTTCCTTTAGCCTATGAAAAAGGATTGTATATGTGACTTTGATTATTGTTATAAGAACGAAAGCTCAATAGTGGTGTTGGGGTCTAGATTAAAAGCAAGTGAATAGCTTCGAACCAAGATAAATTAAGGTATAAACTCTCCTCTCTCTATCTTTAGTTTTGCATTAAGATTATCTAATTACTTGTTTAGATAAATTTGTTTAAGCTTCTGTAATTGTTTAGTAAGATTTTTAATACACTAATTCACCCACTCTTAGTGCCATATTCATACCAACAGTTGGTTCTTTATGAGGTTTGACATTAAAGTGCTCATTATATTCCATTTCTAAAGTAACTTGATGCTTACTAAGCATATATCCAAGGTAAGCACAAGCTTAGAATCAAGCTAAAGGAAATAATAAACGAACTAAAACAAACAAGAAAAAAAAAAGCAAACAAGCACACAAGCACACAAGAAAGAAAAGAAAAAAAACACTATAAACAGTCTTTACACCCTAGAGTAATTAACACCAATATATTCCTAATATCACACAATATTCTATATTCTCCTTGGCAACATCTCCAAAAACTTGCTAAGTCGATTTGGTATCACTTTTTTAGCTTAAATAAATTAATCAATTAATATTTAATTCAAATCAATTACCAAATCAACCTATTGGCAGTGTACCAGTCGTAAGTAATAAAGTGGAGCTTTTTTAAGACTCCGGATGTCAAACCTATAGAGAGAATGTGTATTGGTGATTACTAAGGCAATTGGATCACAATTATTCAAGGAAAACAAGGGCTTAAAACTAAAGGGTTAGAGAGACTTAAGATAAACTAAAAAAACCTAAAAAAATTTCAACTTTGTAATTGAATTCCAAATTGTCTAAGGATTACCAAATGATTAAATTGCTAAGGATTAAAGTTTAAATAACTTAAGTAAGTTATGAAATGTTGGAATCTCTAATCTAAGGCCTTCACTAATTCAAGACAATCTATCGTGAATCATTGACTTATCTCTAACTATCTTAAATTGATCTTTGGTTATTTCATCAATTAATAGGCATTAAGCTTAAATTTTAAGAAGTTCTAATCCTAAATTCCATTTAAGATTAGTTCCCTCATGATAACCATGGTAGATTTCTCAGATCCTTGAATTAAACCATATTGTTTACAGATTTTTCCAATGATTTAGGAAGAGATTGTCAGATCCTAAACCATCTTTAATCATATTCCAAGTGGCCAACTCAAAATAAGCATTAAATACTCACATAAACAAAGATTATTATCCAAACTTGTGTTAATCATACTCTTAAGACATTCAAGAATCTATCCAATGCTATAATTTAGCTCAAAATATCATATAAAAACAAAAAATTTGGATTCACATTAAGGCAGCTCATGTTCTTGGACAAATATGAACAAAGAGATGAAATAAAATAAAGAAGGGGTTTAGATTTCACCAATTGATGATACAAAGTGTTAGGAAACCTTAAATAACTCCTGAGAATCCTTAAAACAACCTAAAATTACAATATATAAGAGCTGGAAAGGAAAAATGAAAGAAAAACTTAAAACCTAAGGAGAAAAGAGCAAACTAAGAGCTTTAATATGAAATCTCTCTAAATTTCGATGTTAGTTGCTACAAATTTGATTCTTAGACCTTCTTATATATGTTGGTTATAAGTAGGAACAAGTGAGACAAATCGCAGCACAAGTTAGAGCATGTTGGGGCTGAAAAATGCATGATAACTACCAAAACAGCACTTGATTTGAGTTAAATGGTGCCTTAGCGGCACCGTCGTTTTAGCTTGTGGCTTCGTAGGTAGAACGGTGGGGTGAAGACTAAAATGGTAGGGTGATATCACCTACTGTTTTAGTCCTGATTTCTAACCTTTTTTTTGCCTTTTCTCAAATTTTCTTAATGTTTTGTCTTCCAATATATATATATATATATGAATGTAAATGATATTTAAACACTTTAATATCAAGTTAGAGCAATTTAAACATTAATTTAGCTTAAATTGATATGAAAAGATGGTAAATTCCAAGCCTATCATATTTTATTCATCTTTTCTCGTTTTTCCATTAAATTTCATGATGTTTAGGTGATCATTTAAAGGCTTGATGGTTACTTGAAGGTTGGGTGTTGAATCTTAGCTTAGAGGAGGGCCAGAAGAGGAGAGGAAGAGGCCAAAAGATAGGCCACACATCCGGTGATTATGGGCTAACCCACTATTGTGGAAACAACTATCGAGACTAAATTTCCACGATTATGAGTTTCACTTGAAAACCCCCACTTAAACCCTATCTTTTACACTTTTATTCATCATCTTCTTTGAATTTTTGACCCTCTCTTACTAACCCGTCTATCCCATGCCCCCCTTTACTCCTAAAACATACCTAATACCTCATTTTTCCATTAAAAATGTTTTATTTCATCAACTTTTCCATCATTATTTCATATTTTTCATCATATTTCACACTTTCAACACTTAAATCATAAGTTTTATTGCTCCCTCACCTCTTTCTCTCTTCTAGTGTTATTTCTTCTCTCTCCTCTCTCTCTCTCTCTCTCTCTCTCTCTCTCTTGCTATTTGTATATTTTTTTTCTTTGTAATTACACCAAGCAAGGCACGAGCCATCAAATAAAATAACTAGAGGTAGCAAAAAATCTCCAGAGAGGGATTACATAATATGGCTAAAACTTTTAAGGCTCCCTTCCCTATTTATTCTAAGGAGAAAGGTAATAAGTTCCTTAATCTTAAAACCAGGACTCTAATTCCAACTAGCTACTTCAAATTTGCATTATTGAATAGCTTAGGATTGAAAGATAAGGTTGAGAACTTAGCTGTTCACATTGGTTGGAACAAACTTATTCATTATGACATTGCTATTTACCCTAAATTAACTTTGGAATTTTTCACATATATTCGATATGATGCTATGAATATGAAGTTATTTTGGTTTCGTTTAAATGGTTAAGCATATAAGCTAGATTATGGACTTATGCATTCAATGTTTGATTATCCTATAACCAAGTTTCTTAACCATCATGATGAATTAGATGTGAATAAGCATTGGAAGCATCTTATAGGTGAGGAAAAATTCAATTCTAGGAATGTAGAAAATGCACTATTTAAGAGCATCAAACCTTTTTTGCTACACAAATTTATGTGCTTAGCTATCCTTAATAAAATTAAAAGTAATAAGTGTTCTACAAAAGAATTGTTTCTTATTTGGTGCATGGATCGCAAGCTCAAAATTTGTACACTGTATAGAATTTTTTGATCCATAGTTAGAACTATTATAAAAAGAAGCACTTATCTTGTTACTGCTCTTGCTAAGCATTATACTGTGGATTTAGATGGTCTACATATCCTTGAACCTGATTACTTTGATGAGATATACTTATGTAGATTGGAGATTTTGGAGAACCATAATATGGAGCTTCGAAATCTCCAACTTAGAACCTCATTTAAGAGTAGAAAAGGCAAGACTACGTCCATATCCTAAGCATCTTCCTCCCAAGCACCACCAAAAAATGCTGACACCTCTTCAAATAGCTCTAAAAATTGAAGAGGGGTGGAAAAAAGTTCTTAATGCGATGGAAGCAAATAACCAGAGGATAGAAGAGAACAATAGGAGGATGGAGAGCTAGATGGATGCCATAGAGAACTAGACAAAGCAAGTGTCAAAGTAATAATGTTACCAATCCAAAAAGCTCCTCAAGTTCTTTCAAGCCTATAATGTCCATGTTACCTCACCAATGCATCTCTGCCACACTCCCTATAATCTTTTCTTTCCTTTTCATCTCTTTTCTTTTATCTTTTGCATGTTTTTTTTGTCTTTGAATGTTTATTTTTGTGTTTTCTTTTACAAATTGGGGACAATGTGTTGTTTAAGTGTGGAGAGGTGGGACATGTATTGCATTTTGTATGACATTTGGTTTGTGAGCTTGAATTTCCTATATTTTTGTGAAACTTTTTTCATTTTTTGTGCATCTGGTTCTGTTATGTGAGAATTACATAGGTTTGAATGCATATATGACATGAAATTGAATGGAATTAGTTTAACTAGGAACAAGGTTATTTGAGTAATAAATAAATATGACCTTATAAAGTTTACTTATGATTGTCTTTCCAATGAAATTGTAAATTAATTAGGATATTGCATATCTTTTCTTACCTCTTGACATTTTTTAGGATACACTTTCTATGAAAATTTGACTTAACTGGTAGGCTTAATTAGTGATAATTAGAGAGAATTGATTAGCAAAAAGTCATATAAATTCAAATCATAAATGAAATAAATTCCTACTCTGCTAACTCCTAAAGTAAAAAACAAAATAAAAGAAAAAAAGGTTAAAAATAGAGCCAAAAGCTAGTTGTGAGATGTGATATAGCTGAGTAATTAGAGATGTGTACCACAAGATGTACACCCCTGCCTTAAAAGATTAAAATGACTCTTTAATCAAGCTACAAAGAACATCACCTAGTAAAGTAATCAGAGATGCGTCCCTCATGATGTGCACAATCACATAAAAAGACTAGGTGGTTAGTCATAACAAATTTAAAAATTGATGTTTTAAATGAAAAAGTGAAAGCCTATGGACCTTCTTTCAAAATCAAGACATTTCATAAGTGATTTTTCGGTGATAGCCTATCTTCCATTTGGTAAATTGAACATAGTGCATGCTTATAAGTGCTATGGATGTAAGAATAGGATAACAATGTTCTAATTAAAGTGCATTTTCAATTCAAGGAAACTTATGGTGGAAATGGAATAAGTGAATATTTTGGATCTCCTTAAATGATTAATGTTCTTGGCCAAATTAGTTCTATAAGATCTCTTTTCATTATTGCATTTAAGCTACCATATATTGTTGCATTTTGTTTGACTTATGTGTTTTGTGTGCTTTGCATTTGAAGTTTTTCTTGAGGACAAGCAAAGGTTTAAGTGTGGGAAAGTTGATAGGTGTGTATCAAGATATGTTTTTCCTATTTATTAAGTGTGTTCTTGAATATGAGGATGTAAATGTCTTGTTTAGGACTTAGATTTACATTCTTTTGATGTTATTGTTATTATTTATGTGTTTTGAGTGTTTAGTGATGATATTAGGCATCAATTGGACCTTAAATGTATGGGAGCTTAATGTGTTTTCATTGGGAATTGAATTAGTGAATAAAAAGAGGAGAATAAGAAAAGAAGCATGAAGAAAACATAGGCCATAATCGTAGGTTAACCTATGATCGTGGGAATTTCTTCTCCAACATAATCGTGGGCAGTGCATACTTGAAGAACACATGAGGCTTACATATTTTGAGACGACTTGAGTTTTTTGAACATTTAAAAGAGTTAGAAACCCTAAGAGCCATCAAGAAATAATTGGGGACTTACTTAAAGAGGCAATAAGTAGGTTTTGAAGGCTTCTAAAAGTGGGAATCAAGATGACCCATCAAGTTTTTGAAGAACATGCCAACTTCTAGGTTTTCCAACACTTAGGAATGAAGAGAAGAGTGTTAAGCATCACCTAGTTTTATTTTTTTTCTTACTTTTTATGTCTTTTTGTATGGAAAACATGATAGTTGGGGAACTCATTAACATTATGTGTGCTTGACCTCTTTTTGTAAGAATTATTTTTGACATTATGTGTGATTGACCTCTTTTTGTAAGAATTACTTTTTAAAATATTTTGTTGAATTCTATCTTTTTGATTCGATGAATAAACGTTGTTAGGCTTACTCCTTACAATAGATTGAGAGATTGATCTAGGAAAATTGTGTTAGATTGTGAAATGAGAATTGACATTCCAATAGACCCATAAATATGAGGTTAATAATTAGTTGAAGAGAGATCTTAATTGATTGCCTGTATGATTACTTCATAACAAGTTAGGTATTTGTAGATAGAGAGATTATAAAGTTAATTTTATCTTATTCAACTAGGAAATTTTGGTTACACCAAATATTATTTGTAAGCCCTATGGCACCCAAGATGGGGTGAATTGGTGTTTAAAAACTCTTATGGAAATAAAACACTTTAAACAGTTTAGGACAATTTCAAATTAAATGAATTTTCTAACAAAATTCAACCTAAATGGAATGCAAAATTTTATGCCAATGTTAATCAAATTGAAGAAATAATACACAATAAGTGTAAATATAAAGAGGATAGGTAAGAGATGAATACCAAGATTTATAAAGGTTCACCTACCCCAAATATAGACTAGGTCCTCTCTCCATCTACTTATTGGAAATTCACTAACAACAATATTGGTTAAAGATCAAGAGGAACCTTTACAACAGTCTTAGTTAAAGGCTAAGAGAAATTTTTATAACAATCGTGATTCAAGGTCAAGAGGAATCTACATTACAATCTTGATTTAAAGCCAAGAGGAATCTTTAGCAATCTTGTTCTAGGTTAAGAGTAACTTATCAATCGTACTTTTCACAAAGAGGGTGAAGAATAACCCTTAACAACAATCTTTTAATGGCAAAGATGAGCCTTTCCAATATAACCAAAGTTTATAATTTTTGTCCTACAAGTACAGCCCCTAATCCAAGCTCCCTTGAGCTTTAAACCAAGCTTATATAGCTTATGATAACTTTGATCAAAATCATCACAAGATAAGGGCTTAGATACAACAAATGTAATATGGAATGTCAATGCACAATTAAGGCGTAATCTAATCCAATTCACATACAAGGATTAACTCAATCC
Source organism: Pinacopodium congolense (assembly GCA_028565735.1). Classification (NCBI taxonomy): domain Eukaryota; kingdom Viridiplantae; phylum Streptophyta; class Magnoliopsida; order Malpighiales; family Erythroxylaceae; genus Pinacopodium; species Pinacopodium congolense. Next base: position 2,401 of record JAOXYD010064341.1, on the reverse strand, counting down.
AAATATTCTTTATCCTAGGTAAAGAGCAACCTACTAAATCTATTTTAAAGACAAGGAGTAGCCTATACCACAATCAATAACCAACACAAATTACTTTCCTCAGTTAAGTCACCGAGACACACCTTCTATGGTGTTTCTTTAAAGAACAATCAATAAATTCAATTATGAAAAATTAATAAATTCAATTCTCAATAAATTCTAAAAAAGTTATAGCAAGCCTTATAACACATCAATAGCTCATAAATAATCAAATTGAAACACTGAAAATGTGATTAATGCATTCAAAAATCAAATTCAACCAATATAAATACAAGCTGTCAAATATATGCTATCTTAATGTTTTAGCCTAAAGATGCACGATTTTAATCATCAAAATGATGTAAATTAAATGCACTAAACCTACTACAACCTTAATCAATCAGTTAACAATCAATCGCAACAATAAAGATAATTTTAGCATATCAAACAAATTATCTAACTCAAGAATAAAGTCAAGACTTTCAAACCTAAATAGTTTTGAGTAACCTTCAAAAATCAAGCTAAAATAAACAATATAATCACTTAAAATTTGAAAAAACAAATACTAGCACACTCCTATGACGTCAAACAAACTGAAAACAATAAATTTTCACTCCCAGAAATTGATTAAAACTCAAAATCGAAGTGAACTTTGAAGCTGCACAAACAACTGGACAATTTTAAGTGTTTTGCATTCTTGGAGCTCAAACAAACGTTACGAGTACTTAAAAGTCAAAGTAAAAGATCAAATACACTATTGAGACCTTATTAAGATGTATATGATAATTTTGATTCAATAAAAACAGTTTTGCTAACTCAAAATTGAAAAACATAAAAGTTCAGAAAAGTTCAACCAAAATAGAGATAGATTTGGTAACTTGACATTTGAAAGCTTGAAACAAATGAAATAATGAATCAAAAAATCAATTGAAAGATTTCTAAGAATTTTCTAGGTCTAAACTAACTGAAAATACAAATTTTCCTATACAAAAAATTAATTTAAAACAAAAAAATTGTGATTGAAAGAAAGTTGTACAGGAAACAAACAGAGCTTTGAATATTTGAGAGATTTGGTCTTGTAGTTTGTTTTTCAGAGGTTCTAAACTTATTAAAAGTATTTAGGAATTATATACATAGAGTTGGGAGTGATTTGGAGTCGTTAGAATAAAAAACTAGTCATTTCAGAGGTTAAAAATTTTTTAAGTCCGAAACCCCAAAACTAGCCGTTAGAGTCTGGACACACAATGACACCTTCTGGGTCCATCAACAACACTATTAATAGATGAACACCCGCTGTTGAGAATGCTGGAAATGATGAGTAAAACGGCACCTTTGAGCCTGTCATTTAAGGATAATCAACCCATCAGTTTGTGTCCAGAAAACATGAAAAATGGCTCCAAACCGACTCCAAAACTTTCCAAACAAATTATTAACATTAAACAATACTTCGATCAAGTTTTAAAGAATAATTCTAGACTATTTAAATCATAAAAATATTTCAATCAATTCAAACTTCGATCAAGTTTTAAAGCATAATTCTAGACTGTTTAAATCATAAAAATATTTCAATCAATTCAAAACATAAGAATTGCCTTAATTATAAAAACTTTTCATTTTAACCAACTTTAAAATATTTTTAATCAATTCATAAATCATAAATTCACTATGCAATTAGTCTTTAAAAAATTTAGTCATACATAACCAACACTTAACAATATTTCAATGCACTTAAACATATCAATAAACATATATTAAATCAATTCATCACAATTCAACTTAATTATACAACATATAGCCTAAATGATATTATAATTCAATTCCTATTATGTGAAAGCCACAATTAAGTGCAATTAATCACTAAAACCATAATTCAACTCTTATATCCTATATGTAAATGTTCATGCAAATGTGAGAGCCCTTTTCAAGCATTGATCAAGATTAAAAAGACTTAAAACTTAAGACCTTTCATAAGCCTAACTAAACTTGATATTCTTTCTCTTGATCTTTAAGCTTAATCATCACTTAATCCATCTCACTTGAGCTTTATCATTTGATCCTTGATATCCAAGCTCTTGATCATCTAATGCTTGAGCTTTTCTACCTTAGCTCTAATATGATCTTGTACTTTAAGAATTTTCCTATCTTATAAAGCATCAAAAACGTATCCATTAGTAAGAATGGTGTTTTGTCATCATTAAAATACATGATTAGAACCACTTTGGTTCAACAATCTCCTCTTTTTGGTGATGGCAAAACATGTGACATTAACAGCATATAAAACATATTTGCATCACATTACATGCATATTTGCAACACATTTCATGCAAATACAACATGCAGTATGAAATGATACTATACTCTCCCTTTACTTGAAACTCACATT
>JAOXYD010064322.1:0-12846 GCA_028565735.1 Pinacopodium congolense | reverse complement strand
AAATTCTAGAGGCAAACCATAATTATAACTAGCCTCCTAGCACTTCAATAGATCATAAATAATCAAATTGAAACACTGAAAATGTTATTAATGCATTCAAAAATCATATTCAACCAATATAAATACAAACTGTCAAATACATGCAGTCTTTAAATTCTAGCCTATAAACACATGAATTTAATTACGAAAATGATGTAAATTAAATGCAATAAACCTACTGTTATATCAATCTGTATGTTAACAATAAATCTCAGTAGCAAACACAATTTTAGCACATCAATTGAATAATGAAAATCAAGCATAAAGCTAGAATGTTCAAACCTGGATAGCTTTGAGCAACTTGAAAAGATTAAGCTCAAACAAACAATATATTCACTTAAAAATTGAAACAAAAATACCAGCACACTCCTAAGACCTTAAGAAAACTAATAACATCAAAGTCAATAAAGAAGCTGCAGAGAAAACACATCAGTTTAGACAGTTTTGAGCAGTCTGCGTTCTTTGAGCTCAAACGCATGATTTGAGTGCTTAACAATTGAAGTAAAAGATCTTATACACTCTTGAGACCTTAAGCAAAATGTGTATGATAATTTTGAATCAATAAAAATGGTTTTGTAAGCTCAAAATTGAAGAACATAGAAGTTCATAAACGTTCAACCAAAAACAGAGATAGTTTTGGTATATCTGTCTTTGAAAACTTGAAACAAATGATTTAATGAATCAAAAAATAAATTGAAGGCTTTTTGAGTTTCTTCCATACCTAAACAAACTATAAACATAAAATTTACAGCACAAGAAATTGATTTAAAACACGAAAATACAAATTTAATAAAAGATATACATAAAATAGATAGAGCTTTGAATATTTGAGAAATTTGATCTTGTAATTCATTTTTCAGAGGTTTTAAACTTGTTAAAAGTGTTTAGAAATCATATATATATTGTTGGTGGGGGTTTGGAGTTGTTAGAAACAAAAACTAGCCGTTTGGAAGGTTAAAAAGTCGTTTAGTCCGAAAACCCAAAACTAGTTGTTGAAATTTGAGCTATTAACGGCACCCTCTGGGATCATCAACGGCTCCGTTGTTCTAAGAACAGCCTGCAGTTTATATTGTTGGAAATAAAGAGAAAAACGACACCCTTGGAGCCTATCGTTTAAGGATGAACAGCCCGCCGTTTTATGTTTAGAAAAACATGAAAAATATTCCAAAATGTTCCAAATAAATTTCTAACATTAAACAACACTTCAAACAAGTTTTAACATATAATTCAAGGCTAATTGAATCATCAAAACATTTCTGTTAGCCCGGCACCCAAGAGGGGGTGAATTGGGTGTCAAAAACTTTCTTGCGGAAATAAAATACTTACAACACCTTAGGCCAATTTTAAATATATGCAATCTCTAAACCAAAATTCAACTCAAATGGAATGCCAAATTTTATGTCAATATTGAGCAAACATAAATGCGCAAATATAAAAGAGTTAGGGAAGAGAAGAACACCAAGATTTATAGAGGCTCGCCTACCCCAAAGATAGACTACGTCCTCTCTTCAACTACTTGTTGGAAATTCACTAACAAAAATCTTGGTTAAAGGCCACGAGGAACCTTTACAACAATCTTGATTCAAGGCCAAGAGGAACCTTTACACAATCTTGTTCTAGGTCAAGAGGAACCTATCACAATCTTGATTCAAGGTCAAGAGGAACCTATCCAACAATCTTGAATTATAAGGTCAAGAGGAACCTATTACAATCTTAATTCAATGAGTGAAGAGTAACCCGTATAACAATCTTTTTATGGAAAAGATGAGCCTTACAACCATAACCAAAATCTATAATTTTTATCCTACAAGGACAACCCCTACACGAAGCTCCCTTGAGCTTTGAACCAAGCTTATATAGCTTATGACACCCTTAATCAAAATCAGCACAAGATAAGGGCTCAAATGCAAGTAATGCAATAGGGAATGTTAATGCATAATTAAGGCCTAAACTAATCCAATTCACTTAACACAATCCAAATCTTCTTTATCCTATGTGAAGAGTAACCTAACAAATCTATTTTAAAGGTAAAGAGTAGCCTATAAATCAACTAAAGTCAATCCCCCAAGTTAAGTCATAAAACACACCTTCTATAGTATTTCTCTAACGCACAATCAATAAATTCAATTATGAAAAATCTAGAGGCAAACCAAAATTATAACTAGCCTCCTAACACTTCAATAGATCATGAACAATCAAATTGAAACACTAAGAACGTGATTAATGCATTCAAAAATCATATTCAACCAATATAAATACAAACTGTCAAATATACGGAGTCTTTAAGTTCTAGCCTATAAACATACGAATTTAATCACTAAAATGATGTAAATTAAATGAAATAAACCTATTGCAACATCAATCTATATGTTAACAATTAATCGCAGCAGCAAACATAATTTGAGAACATCAATTGAATGATCAAAATCAAGTACAAAGCTAGAATGCTCAAACTTGGACAGCTTTGAGCAACCTACACAAATCAAGCTCAAACAAACAATATAATCACTTAAAAATAGAAAAAAAATCATGACAATCTCCTAACCTTAAACAAACTGAAAACATCAAATTTTTACTTCTAGAAACTAATTAAAATTCAAAATCGAAGCCAATAAAGAAACTGCAGAGAAAACACGTCAGTTTGGATAGTTTTGAGTAGTCTATGTTCTTTGAGCTCAAACAAACGATTTGAGTGCTTAAAAATTGAAGTAAAAGATCCTATGTACTCTTAAGACCTTAATCAAAATGTATATGATAATTTTAAATCAATAAAAATAGTTTTTCTTGCTCAAAATTGAAGAACACAGAAGTTTAATGAAGTTTAACCAAAACAGAGATAATTTTAGTATGTTGATCTTTGAAATTTTGAAACAAATGATTTAATGAATCAAAAAATCAACTAAAACCTTTCTGAGATTCGTCTAGATATAAACTAACTGAAAACATAAACTTTGCAATACTCAAAATGATTTAAATCGAGAAAAAAGGGATTAAATGAAAATTGTACAGAAACTAAAGAGAGCTTTAAGTATTTGAGAGATTTGATCTTGTAATTCGTTTTTCAGAGGTTCTAAAACTTGTTAGAAATGTTTATAAATCATATATATAATGTTGGGAGAGGTTTGGAGTAGTTAGAAACAAAAACTAGCCGTTTGAGAGGTTAAAAAGTTGTTAAGTCCAAAACAAGAAACTAGCTGTTAGAGTCTGACCCTTTAATGACGCCCTCTAGGCTGATCAACGATGTCGTTGTTCTAAGAACAGCTGTCGTTGCTAACTTTTGGAAAATAGGAGTACAATAGCACCCTTAAGGTCCACCGTTGAAGGATTATCTCTCCGCCGTTTTACATCTAGAAAGCATGAAAAATACTCCAAACTAGTTTCAAAACTTTCCAAACAAATTCATAACATTAAACAATACTTTAAACAAGTTTTAAAGCATAATTCAAGGCTGATTGAATCAAAAAAACATTTCAATCAATTCAAAACATAAGAATTTCCTTAATTATGAAAACTTTTCATTTTAACCAACTTGAAAACCTTTTCAATCAATTCATAAACCTTCCATAATCAAAAATTCATAATACAAAGATGTTCAAACACATTCAGACATACATAAACAACTTCAAGCAACAATTCAATTAACTTAAACACATCAAAGATTAGCTTATGTGTCACATAATTCAATTCCTAATATACCAAGGCCACAATCAAATCAAGTTAATCACTAAAACCACAATCCAACTCTTAAATGCCTATATGCAAATGTGCATGCAAATGTGAGAGCCCTTTTCAAGCATTGATTAAGATCAAGTTTAGGACGCTTACACTTTAAGCCCTTTTCCTAAACTCTTTCTAAACTACTTGATCTTCAAACTTCTCTTGATCTTCGAGCTTGATTATCACTTGAACTTTATCAATTGATCTTTGATTTTCAAGCTCTTGATTATCCAATGCTTGAGCTCTTCTATCTTACTCTTCAACTTTAGGCTCCACATAGATGTTCTTACACTTTACACATCAGCTTATCTTATAAAGCATTAAAAACTTAAACATTAGTAAGAATAATGTTTTGTCATCGTCAAAACACGTGATTAAAACCACATTGGTTCAACAAAATTTTGTCCTGAAATTAAATAACATACCTGAGGGTTTGAAAAGATGAGGATATTTCCATCAAACTTCATCTTCCACCTCCCATGTAGCCTCTCTTGAAGTGCGATGATGGCTCCACAACACTTGTACTATCGGGATCTCTCGTCTTCTTAATTTTCTAATCTCTAGACCAGAAATTTCGATTAGAACCTCCCTGTAAGTCATATTTTTAGCAACCTCAATTTTAGACTCCATTATGACATGACTAAGATTTGATTGGTATCGTTTTAACATCAATACATGAAATACATCGTGAATTTGTGACAAATCTGGAGGTAAAGGTAATCTGTAAGCAAATGGAACTACTCGCTCCACAGTCTAATATGGCCCAATGTATCTCAAACTCGACTTTCCCTTCCTACAAATCCTCAAAATCCCTCTCCAAGGTGATACTTACACAAATACTATATCCTCATCATCATACTCCATCTCTTGATAATTTTGATCAGTATTCTCTTTTTTCGATCCTGAGTTTCCTTCAAGCATTGCCTTACCACATCTATCTTCTCCATCATCTCTTATACTAACTCCGACTCTTCCAATAATCTGGTACCCCTCATATCCCATGAATCACTACATCGTCTACCATATAATGCCTCAAATGGTGCCATATCAATGGTAGAGTGATAACTGTTATTATAGGCAAATTCCATCAATGACAAATATTGATCCCAATTACCCTCAAAGTTTAGAAACAAGCCTCATCATGTCCTTTAGTGTCTGAATTATATGCTCTGACTATTCATCTGACTGAGGGTAAAATACAATACACATATTTAACCTCATCCCCAAAGCTGTCTATAAACCTCATTAAAACTAAGATATAAATTGAGAATCTCGATCTAATACAATAGATACAAGAACTCCATCCAATCTCATAATATTGTCGACATACAACTTAGCTAGCTTGTCTAATGAATTTGTCAGCTGAACAAGGATAAAATGAGCAGACTTCATAAGTATATCAACAATCACCCATACTGAATCATGCATGCATCTATTCCTCAGTAGAGCTACCACAAAATCAATCACAATTCTCTCCCATTTCCATGATGAAATAGCTAAAGGTCTCAGTTTTTCTGTAGGTGCTTAATGGTTTGCCTTCACCTATTGACAAGTCAAACATCTCGTTATAAACTCAGTCATATCTTTCTTTATCGTCAACCACTAGTAATAAGGCCTCAAATTTAAATATATCTTCTTAGTACAGAGATGCATGTAATAAGGTATACAATGAGATTTCCTCATATTCTCCTCTCATAATCCATCCATATCTGGTACACAAACTCAACTTCCAATCACCAACACACCATCTGATCTTACTAAAAAATTAGTCTGCTTACCCTATTGTACCCTCTCTTGCATGCGTAATATGTAGAAATCTCAAGTTTATAACTCCCCAATCCTATCTCCCAAATTAAGCTGAATCTGTAATGTAACCAATAAGCCACCCACATCATCAATCTCTAAACTTGTATCCAAAGCCCTCAACTCCACTAACGAGGTCATACTGTGCCCGTTCAAACTAGACACTGAGCCTGAACTCTTCCTACTAGGAGCATCTTCCCCTGTATTTGCCTTCCCTGGATGATAATCAATAGTACAATCATAATCCTTTAGTAGCTCAATCCATCTCATCTTCCTTAAGTTCAACTCTCTCTGAGTCACAACATACTTGAGGCTCTTATAATCTATAAGGATCTGAAAAATCTCTCCATACAAATAATGTCTTAAGATTTTAAGGGCATATACAATTGCTGCTAACTCCAAATCATGGTTGGGTAGTTCAACTCATGTGGCTTCAACTGACAAGAAGCATATGCTATCACCTTCCCATGCTGCATTAATACACATCCCAAACCTATCATTGAACCATTAGTATACATTTCTAAACCTCCATCATTAGATGGTAACACCAAAATAGGACTAGTAGTTAACCTCTACTTAAGCTCCTAAAAACTCTCTTGACACTGAGTAGTCAACTGAAACTGAGGCCCTTTCTTCAACAACTTAGTCAACAGGCTGGCTATCATAAAAAATCCCTCTACGAATCTCTAATAGTATCTAGCAGGTCCCAAAAAACTCCTCACCTCGGATATATCTCTTAGCGTCTATCACTCCATAATTGCCTTTAACTTTGCATGATCATGTATCACTCCCTCACGAGACACCACATATCCAAAAATGACTGCTTAACTTACACTTACTCAGCTGACAAACAATTGTCTCTCTCTCAAAATCTGTAACACTGTCCTCAGATGATGGTCATGCTCCTTTCTACTCCTCGAATGCACTAATATATCATCAATATAAGATTTATTCAGTAAACAAAATTCCACTACCAAATATTCCTCTTACCTGGATGATGCTTCCCACGCCATTGCCTTCCCAACTCTTTGACAGCATTTATGAAATTACGGTGTATGTTAAACTATGGCATTTATAATGTTTTTAGATTTGCAGCTAATTCATATTTTTCATATTTTAATTCTATATTTCTATATTTACAACTGGAAATGTAAATGTGCAACTAAAATGTGTAGCTAGAAATGTAAATGTGCAATTGAAATGTGTAGTTGGAAATGTAATGCCTCTATGAAGTTTGAATTTATATTATAGTTTAATGAAGTTTGAAATTTTCAAATATTCTTTATCTAGTTGAATGAAGTTTGAAAAATTAAGATATTCTTAATTTAGTTTAATGAAGTTTAAAAAATTCAGATATTCTTAATTAGTTGAATGAAGTTTTAAAAGATATGAAAATTGCCAATGATGGGCAGTTTCATTGGCTCTGGTAGTGTTCTTTTCCTGTTTATTATTCTCTTAGATACAGATTTTTTACAGTAAGCCTTTACAAAATGGTGTAGAGGAGGAAAAGAATGACAAGTTTTCTAACAACATTGAATAGGTTTGAGAAAATATAGATTTTCTGGAGTAAACTTTCAATGAAAGCTAAAGGCCTCATTTTCTTGCGAAATAATGCTAAATATCCTAGGTTTAGTAGGTTGCAAAAACTGAAGGGGTTAGAGATGGTGATCTCATTTTTACAAAGATAGTTATGGCTTATGTACTATTGCTTTAACTAATTGAACTACTTAAATTCCTATTTTTACAAGATTTTTCAAATTGGTTGCATAATTGTATCATGACATTTTATTGGTAGGTTTATTTTTCTTTCTATAATTTAAAAAATGATGGGATACAAGATTCTAAGGGATTGATTTTCTCAACATTAGTTTTCACAAACCACTAACCTAATGTTACTAATTCCTTCATTTTAAGTGGATTGCAAGTCAATAAGCAGCACTATAATTATGTCTTAGTATCAAATTCTCAAAGTTGAAAACTTTATAATAATAGTAACATAAGATGGATAGATTCTACTAAAATATGTATAGGACATATTAAAATCCAGACAACCCCAAGCACATAAAAAACTATTTTTTTGTTATATTGTTATCCTCCATTTTCAATCAAATACCAGCTTAGTAATAAGAACAAACATAATAAGAAAACCACCATTACATCCGATGATCATATCTGATTAAACCTAAAAATTCATTGTCATAGTTGCTATTCTAAATTCAACCAAATCTATAACAAACCCAAGAAGAGCAAATGTAATCTAAGGTAGTAAGCCTAAAAATGAGAACCCATAAATCATAAAATTCAGAAATTCCTAGAAAAAATTCAAGAAGACCCAGAAACCATAAAAATTAGAAAATTCTAGAAATAACACAGAAAGTCTGCTTCTTTTTCCTTCTCCTTTTGCTTCTTTTTCCTTCTCATTCGAAAAAAAATGTGTCTTTCAAATTGCCTCTTTTTTCTTCCCCTTATCTTATCTGTCTTTAAAAATTGCATCTTTCATGTGAAAAACATGCCAGCGCCTTAAGGGCATGCTTGCTACAGTTACAGAGAGGAAGGAGCTTAAGAAATTATGGGGATGGCTTTAGAGATAGCCTCATTATGGATGTGCATTGCAGTGTGGGAACCAAAGAGTGCAGCCATTGCTAAGCCACAAGAGAACTCTAAAAGCTACAAAGAAGAAGAAGCATGAAAAATAAAATGGTTAGGGATTAGAAAAGACCCAGGGTTTTTATTAATCCAAAACTGCACCATTTTGCAGAGAACGGTGCAGTTTTACTTATGTCCATCAATATTTTGAAACGGCATCATTCATGGAAGCTTACGAGTCAATTGTTTTATATCCAGGTTAGATTTTCATTAACAGAAAACAAATGGAAGGACTGGTTTGGATTCATATGTATCGGTATAGGGCTTCAATATGAAGTCTAAAAGATATATGACTGAATTGGTAATATTATGAAACATTTAAGACTACAAATATGCTAATCCCAATAATCTAATCATTAAGAAAATAACTTTTCAAATTTCAATTCATTATAAACAAAGAATTTCCATATCACTATTGACCAAGAACAGTGGAGCATTCTCCCTAATGACTTTAGAGTAACGAATCCTTTATTAATTTAGTAAACTATTTTGATATAGGTAAAATTGATATGATTTTCATGGTTAATTTGTCGAATTATGACCCCTAATTCAGTGTTTAATTGCTCAATAATGTCTTATTATGTTTTATTTTCAAAATGGAGCTTAATGATGAAGATTGGATCAAAAAAATCAAAAACACCTATTGTTTCTGGGTGCCGTTGCCTGAAGAACATGGGGCCGTCATAGTGTCCAAAATTCGACCTATAACGGCACCCTGTGATGGTGCCGTTGTAGGGAGGCAGAGTGTCGTTGTACTCCAAGTCAACAATTTAAGCTTCTTATCTTATAGATTTCAAACCGGGCATGATCTTAATTAAGTCCCTTGTCTCCTGGCAAATGAGGGGGGTCTCCAAGAGTCTGCATACATCCAAGAACAACAGATAACACGCAGAGAACCTAGAGAGATCAGATCATAGTAGTGAGAGAAGCTCTTGCTTCTCTCTTCTTTTTCCTCTTTGATAGCCTAAGCTTCAAATACTTAGATTTCGAGTTTCTGATTATATTTTGGAGTTTTGTTTGTTGGAGATTGCAGCTAAGACCTATATTTGAGTTTCTAAATCATCATAGGGGGTTTTCCAACTCAAATTGTTCATTATATTCTCCTGTTTTCAGATTAAATCAAAGAATAAGTTTTTATGTGTATATCTTTGCATATGCTTTGATTTTCTTGCTAGATTTTATGGATTCAGAGCTGTGGTGATGTCCAAATCAAGTTAAGATATTCAAGACTTATCCAAAAGGATTCTAAACACGTTTTTTAACTTCTAACTTATTTATTTCAGCTCATATTTGTAGATCTATTCATAGTATGTAGTTTAAGATGCATATCTTGTATGTTTTAATTAAAATGTGTGGCTAATCAATTATGTTGCTATGGATTGATGTTTTGATGTTTTAACAAAGTTTATATGCATGTTTATATGTCTGTATTTTGCTTGTTGAAGATTTGAAAGTACCAATTTTAAGCTGGCCACTTAAGATTAGGATTTAAGATAGTTTAAACATGAGAAATCATCCTAAATTGTTTGAAAAATCAATAACCAATATAAATTAATCATTGCATGACCAAACCTCTATTTTTTTGTGAAAGTTGGAGTTTTCGAATTTATTTTCCAGAACTCACTTTCTTGAAATTTATGCCCATTTACTTGATTTTAATGCATAACCAAACTTTAAACAAGATTAAATGAAGAAAAAGAAAAATCTTAACCATAACTTTGTTTTGATTTTATGAAGGACTTTAATCAGAGTTTAAACTTGTTTTAAAACTCAAATAAATCATCAATCATCTAATCCATAGCTAATTTACACATTTGGCAATTTTAAGAATTTTTTTAAAAGTAATTAAAAATCGTTTTTAAAGTGTTTAAGTCAAAGTAGTCAATTTTAAGCCTTTTCCAATTTTTAATCAATTTCTTTAAATTTTACCTAAATAATTGTAATGTAATCAACCTGGTAATTAAGTAACTTATTCCTCGTGGGTTAGACACTTCGAGTCTGAAATATTACTCCTCTTTATTACTTTTACGATAGGTGCACTTGCCTTAAAAGTCCGTTGGTTTTTAAAATAAAATCATTTCAAAATCACCCGTCATTTTAAAGTCACCTAACCAACGCAACAAGGCTTCAACTGAGACTACATCGAGTGTGCATCTACCTCGTCGTTCTTCACCTATCATAGGACCTCCATCGCTTATGGACATCCTATAGTATGACCTCATGACTATCTTATTAAGGATCGAGTCTCATCTTTCTTTTGAGATCTCTAATTTGCGTGGTTCTATGGATGCTCATTTTGATGAGCTTGTACTTCATATGGATGACATGGACTCTCGCTTATCATGCTTTGTGTGCCTTATTTGCTTTTTCCTTAGTTTTTTTGCCTTGTGTGTTTATTTTCTTTTATTTAGTCTTTCTTTTGAACGTGTATGCATACTTGGGGATGCTATCTCAAGCCAGTGGCCTTCAGTTCAAAACTTGAACACATATTAAAGAAGAAGAAGAAAGAAGCTTGTGCGACGTCATTCGATCCATTAGACATAGGAACATCAAGTGCCACTGAACCTAAACCAGTCAAAATGAATCCTAAAGAACATGTAGTTGTAGGACCTCATTGAGAAAATAGAGAACCATCCATGATGGACTTAGCTTTAGGGAATTGAGGTAGACCTGTGGCTAGCATTGTGCGGCCCAAATTCAATTCTAATAACTTTGAAATCCCACATAGCTTAATTTCAATGGTTAGATCATCACAGTTTGGAGGTTCAGCTTTAGAAGATCCTAATGAACGCTTGCAGAATTTTTTTTATATTTGTGATCTTTTCAATAGCAATGGAGTCTTTGATGATGCAGTTAGGCTTAGGCTTTTTCCTCTATCAATTAGAGATAAGGCAAAAGCTTGGTTGTCTACACTTCAGTTTGGTTCCATTACTACATGGGATGAACTAATGAAGTTGTTCCCACCTGTTAAGATAGCCAAGATGAAAACTGAAATTAGCTCGTTCATGCAATATGAGAATGAGAGTTTATATGAGGCTTGGGAACGATTTATAGAGATGCTTGCAAAGTGTCCAAGTCATGGATTCAATACGTGGCAGCAAGTGGACATCTTCTATACAGGATTGACTCCTTCAACTCGTAGCACCATTAATACTGTAGTAGGAGGAAATTTAATGTGAAATACTGCGACCGATGCCTACAGTCTGATTGAGGATATGGCGACAAATAGCTTTGAGTACAATTCCGAACGCCATCCAAGGAAACCACATGGTGTTCATGCAATCAATGATGCAGTAGCTCTTGCAGCTCAATTGGAAGTACTAAACAAGAAGATAGATAGTTTGATGATAGGTGCTGCTAGTAGTTCTCATAGGAATGAATGTAAAAGTTCTGGTAGTACCTTCTATTCATCATTGGAGTGTCAAGAAGGAAGTCCTTTTACTCGAGAACCCGAACAAGCTCAATTTGTTAGTAACTTTAATAGGCAAAGAGGAAATCCCTTTTCAAACACTTATAATCCTAGTTGGAGGAACCATCCTAATTTGTTATGGAGTAACAATCAGAACTACTTGCAACCACCTTAACAACCGCAAGCTACTCCTCAAAGACCACCTCCACCTAGCTTTAGAGCCAATCAACCTCAAAGAGAAGCACCAAATTTTGAAGAAACAGTTCTGAAATATATCCAATCAAATGAGTCTAGCATGTAAAATCATGAAGCATCCATCAAGAACTTAGAGACTCAAGTTGGACAAATCGCTCAGCTCTTACAAGAAAGGCTACCCGGTAAGCTTCCGAGCATAACTGAAGCCAATCCTAGAGAGCATGCAAAGACGATTACTGTAAGAAGTGGAAAGGAGGTTGAAAGTGAAAGGAAGAAAGAAGAAGAGAAGGGAAAGCAAATAATGGTGGAAAGTAAGAAAGAAAAAGAAAAAGAAGAGCATGAAAAAAGAGAGAGAGTGCTAGAAGAAGAAAGCAACAAAAATAAGGATGATGAGGGTGAGAAATTAGCCAAGTCACCTAGGTTATTTGCTGATCCAAATGTATAACCTTATCAGCCTAGGATTCCATACCCTCAAAGGTTGAAGAACACTCACTTAGATAAGCAATTTGGGAAATTTATGGAGATATTTAAGAAGCTACATATCAATATTCCATTTGCTGAAGCAATAGCCCAAATTCCTTCATATGCGACGTTTTTGAAGAAAATATTGTTTAGGAAGAGAATATTAGAGGAGTATGAGACAGTCAAGCTAAATGAAGAGTGTTTAGTTATCCTACTAAAGAAGTTACCTCTAAAGCTTAAGGACCCTAGTAGCTTTACCATTCCTTGTAAAATTGGTAGCTTGCAAATTGATATGGCTTTGATGTACTTGGTAGCAAGCATTAATTTGATTCCCTTATCAATTTTTAAGAAGTTAGGATTAGAGGAACCAAAACCCACCACTGT
Source organism: Pinacopodium congolense (assembly GCA_028565735.1). Taxonomy (NCBI): domain Eukaryota; kingdom Viridiplantae; phylum Streptophyta; class Magnoliopsida; order Malpighiales; family Erythroxylaceae; genus Pinacopodium; species Pinacopodium congolense. The sequence continues at coordinate 191 of JAOXYD010064322.1, read as the reverse complement.
CTCATTTCAGTTAACTGATAAATCGGTAACGTATCCAAGGTGGACTATTAAAGATGTTCTAGTCAAGGTTGATAAGTTCATATTCGCTGTTGACTTTCTTGTCTGGGATATGGAAGAGGGCAGTACAGTGTCTATAATTTTAGGACGACCATTTATGGCCATTGCCAGGGCACTAATTGATGTACATGGTG
>JAOXYD010064313.1:0-12847 GCA_028565735.1 Pinacopodium congolense | reverse complement strand
TGAATTCCTAGTTGAGGGTTCTATTAACGCATATGTTGAGACTAAATTTCAAGCTTCGCTCCCGTTCCAAGCTCTTCAGTGGCTTCCCTTACTAATGCTTATAGGTCCCTACTATCCATTATTTGTGAAGGAATTCTTCGCCAATATTAAGGAGAAGAACATAAAAGACCTCTTAGCACTTCGGTCATCAACCAAAGGTATTCCTATTGTGCTTAATCATTCCTTTCTTGCTAAATTCTTAGGATTACTAGATGTAGGCGATTTATTTACGCATAAGGTTGATAGGGTTCGAGGAGATTCACTTGGTTCTAATCCCTAATTCTCAATAAATCTAGCTAGAACTCAATTAGGTTTGGTTAGTTCGCCTAACTATCAAGGCTATACTACTTCTCAATTAGCTATTAGAAATCATATCGTTGTTTCTATTTTTAGAACCAATGTCCTTAATCGAGCTAGTGGTCCTAATAAGCTTCATTTTGATGATGCTTACCTTTTTTATAAGCTACTCCATAGCTTAGGAGGCATTGAGGGATTGCATTTAATAGGTTTCATTTTGCAGAGCATGAGAAATGTAGTTTGACATGCACGTTCGACAAAAAACTTTTTTTCCTTGTTTTCTTACTAGGTTTTTGAGTCAGTAGGTGTCTCTTTTGATGGTGAGTTGGTAGTGCACCCCACTAACTCTGTTTCATATTCCCTTATCAAGATTTGGTCGTATTATAAAGTTGGTGGATAATGGAGAAACACTCTTTTTAGGCCTTTACAGGCAGGTGAGTGTATAGATGAGGTCAAGATTCCAGCATCTGCTCCTGTTGTTGCTCTAGAGGAGGGTCAGGGCAAGGCTTCATCAAAAGCCATGCCAAGTGTTCATAGGCTTCATGGCGACACCTCTATTCTAGCTTATATTCCTCCTATGCCACCTACTAAGCCTCCTTCTAGTAATTTAATGGCGGCCTTTTCATGCTTTGAGAGCTCTATGTAGACTGTCTTTGCAGCTATTCACTACTAATTGGCTAGGATGGCACAGCATTTAGCTACCATTAATCAACAACTAAATAGGATTAAGGAGTATCATCGAGCTGATGATCATGGTGGTCCTAGTTCCAGTTTTTAGTTTTGATGGCTTATACATATGTTGTTCTTGGATGTTGCTTTTGTGTTTGTTTGTCCTAGTGTTTATGTCCATTGTGTTTTCCCTTTAGTTGTAGTTTCTTTGCTTCTTATGTACTTGGAGTTCAGTTTATTTTAGAATATGTTGCTCTATTCACTCCTTGATGTACTCAGACGTTGGATTATGTTCTATGTAAGGAGTTGTTGTTATTATGATTGGCTTCTGGTACTTTCATTGTTTCTTTATGTTTTCCAGTTGTAGTAAGTCAAGATATGGTTTCAATATCCCCTTCAATGGAGCATCCAAGTTATTATCTATTTATTCCAGGTGCTTTCCTTCATTTTCCCTCATTTGTTATGCTTTATTGTTGATTTTATGAACATTGAGGACAATGTTCATTTTAATTGTGCGGGAGGTAATGGTTATTGCACACTTATATTTTATTTGTCCTAAATCACATCATTTTTCATCTTTTTCAAATTAATCTATAATTTGTGAAAAAATTTCAATTTTGATGCCTTTCATTGACATTTTTCCTTTTGAATGTTATCTTTTTGATGTTTTGAGATGTTATATTATCAATTAAGCATGTTTATTAACACTAACCTTTAATGGTTTTATATTTTTTATTATGGATATTTGATAAGCATTATTAGTTTCCATGTATAAAATGCATATCCCTAAAGCTTTTTGTGACTTCTTTTAGCATTTTCATTATCATGTTTTAATTTAAAATCAAATTCAATGGAAAATGAAAAGAGAAGAAGAAAAAATGAAAAAGTGTCCTTAAATTAGGAAAATGTGAGCAATGTTTATTCACTCTACTGGCTTCGAACTAATTGGTTGAAGTTAAAGATTAGCACTAGTAGCCAATTGATGTGAGGTAACTTAATTGAGTAACCGGGGATGTTCAAGACAAAATGTTCATCTTCACGTAAAAAGATTGAATGACATCTCAATCAAGCCTTTAAAGCTCACTTATTTGCTTAAGTTATGCTTCATGGTTAAAAAGTGTGAAGTTGCTTAAAAGATTAGTCATTTTCCTTTGTGTACATCAATTTTATGCATGGAAATCATTTAATGCAAGTTAGGTTGAAGTTTGAAAGAATATGAAGTTATGTAAAATTATTTGTTAATTTACATGTTTGATTAATCACATAGCATTTTAATGATTTGTTTGATGATTTAATGATTAAGGAAAGGTGTCAATGATTGGGTTTGATGAGTTGAGCAAGTTTTCCTATGCCTATAAGCTATTTTGCAATTAATAATGTAATGATTTTCTTAAATACAATCAAAAAGATAAGTGTAGGGGAGTTGATAAGTGCTAAATTAATATAGTTCTTGATGATATTTTAATGCATATGTATCCCTTTTTTATGTTAATTGGGTTAATTTATGTCTTGATTTACTACATTTGCATGTTAGCAACAATTTGGAGTGGAAATCCAAGAAATGGTGAAGAATGTTACTGAAATACGACTAAAACTGTGGCCTATAGTGAGGTTGCATTTTTCCCCTTCTGGCTCTTGTTTTACTTAGTTCTGGGACTTAAACGGTGGCAGTTGAACAACACCGTTCTAGTGTTCATTAAATGTCATTTTAGTACCTGTCAATATATTTTCAGCTACAACTTATAGAGCGACTTGTTGCAACTTGTCCACTTACTTCCTTCTTGCAAAAGACACAATAAGAAGCCAGAGAACTAAAATTTGTGGAGATTAACAAAGACTAGAGCCTCCAATTCAGAGATTTAGCTTAGGTTTTTCATTTTCTTTCTTTAGGTTAGGTTATTTTTTGTTCTTCCTTTTCCAATTTTGTTCATGTGACTTCCAATTTGTTGGAAGGATTTCTAGGAGTTTGCTGCAGTTTTTGAAGGTTGTATAACACTTTGGAGCATTATTTGGTGAAATTCAATCCCGTATTTACCTTATTTCAGTCTCTTTATTCATATATATTCATAAACTTGTTTTTCTTGATTCAATCTCAATTTTTTTGGATATATATGATGTTTTATGCATATTTCTAGGTAAGGTTAGGTTCTTGAATGCTTTAGTTGAGGTTTTATCACATAATTGGAAGATAATCTTTGTTTATATGTGAACTTAATGCTTGTTTTGGTTTAGCCACTTAGAATAAGATTATAATTGGTTTAGGATCTGATAATCTCTACCTAAATCGTTGTAAAATTTAGTAAACAACATGGTTTAATCCTTGGATCTGAGAAACTACCTTGGTTATCATGAGGGCACTAATCTTGAATGGAATTTAGAATTAGAACTTCTTGAACTTTAATCCTAATGACTATTAATTGATGCATGACCAAAGATCAATTTAGGATGGTTAGAGAAAATACATAGACTTAATCATAGCTATGTTTTGAGTTAGTAAAGGCCCTAGATTAAGCATTCCAATCCATAACCCACATAAATCATTTAAGGCCTAATCCTTAACTTATTAATCAATTTGGTAATCTTCCTTCAATTAGGGATCCATAACATTTCTCATAAAGTTTTTAGGTTTTTTTTTAGTGTCTTGAGTCAATTTAACCCCTTAGTAGCCTTAATTTCCTTAGATAATTGTAACATAATTGCCTTAGTAGTCATACAATCAGTTCTCTGTGGGCTCGACATTCCGAAGTCTTAAATGTGCTCCACTTTATTACTTGCAATCAATACACTTCCTTAAAGTTGATTTGGATTTGAATTGAAATTTCATGTGAATTAATTTAATTATTTAAGTTAAAATAGTGATACCAAATCAACGCAACAAACACGGAACCTCAAATAATATAATAAACAATATGAAAATTTGGAAAATAAAAAAGAGACAGTGTAAGAGATGTGTAAATCGATTTATAATGGTTCATTATCCAATTGCACATGTACGTCCACTCCCTAATAACTTGTTGAGAATTTTACTATTAACAACAATTTTACAATGGCTTCCCTTTTTCATAAACTTTTGGGGAACTGTTATAAGTACTCACTTTTCCTACGGATACAAGTATAACACTTATAATTTCACACTCTTAATTTCATCGCCCATAAACTACATTTCACAAAAATATCCCATTTGATCAACTCAAATGCTAAAAGGGTTTACAAACAAACTTGAGAATAAATGCACAAATAAACCTCACAACTTACACCAAAAGTAATACGATACTTAACACAATAAGCAAAACACATCAATTCACATATATATATGTGTTTCTACACTCACTTAATTCACTACACAGTCAATGAATGCATTATACACACCCAAATACACCTATTTATAGAGATAATTCAGCTAACTAGTTATTTGTGTTTGTTGAGTAATGTTAAAATTCATTTATTTCATTTTTATTTATTAAACTAAAAATTAAAGCACGTCTGCATGGAGCATCGGTCGATTGTTAATGGGTGGTTTCATTGGTTTTTAATGCATAATTTTTTATGGTTTTATCCATTTATTATGTGAATTACACCAACTTGGAGTTATTCTTGTTAATTTCATGTACACGGTGAATTAGGAACAAATTGGAGGAGCTTTAGGCTAAATTGGAACAAAATGAGACATAGAGGAAAAATCTGCAGAAGTTATGTGGTGGTACCCTTACCCACCATATAGCTCACATCTAGCTGCCTTAAAGCTTCAGATTTCATAGCTATACAGTAGTATCCCAAGGTCTAAGACACTTGTCTTATTACTCACTGTACGTATCATTTTTATTTTTTTAAGGGAAAACTTGACTGAATCAATTGGAGATTGTTCCAAAACCCTAACAGCCATTAAGAAGAGTATATATACTATTATTTTCAGGTGTTGTACGATTTTTTTCCATCAAATTCAACAAAACATTCATAGTTTTAGGTTTTTGCCTAGTTTTTCCCTATTTTCTTTTTAATCCAAATTTGGTTGATGATTTGGCTTTAAAGGAGCATTTAAGTTATAGCAATTGATAGATTGTAGTAGGGAGTGACCATCTTTGTGTTATAATTTTTTATTTTCATTTTTCCACTTGTTTTGACTCTTTTTACATATATTATTCAATGAACATGCTTCATTTGATTTATTCTTTGTGTCAATTAATTAATATGTATGAGTAATATATTTTGGTTGAGGTTAGGAAAGTATTTAGTTTGAGAACATAATGGGTGAATGATATTTTTCATTGATTGAGTGTTTGCTTCTTCCAATTTGGCTTAATCACTTAGGTTAGAACCTTACGTAATTTGAATTCCATGAAAATTAGGATTTAATTATCGAAAAATCAATTATGTAACATATTTGAATCTAAGAGTGGACCAAGCCTTAAAGTTTTATGTGAGGATTCTTAAATTTAACGAACTTAGATTTAGACTTCTTGATTTTTATGCCTTTTATTCCAAGTTATTTACAAACCAAATAGGTAATTTGAGTTTAAAAGAGATTAGATGTTTCTATGATCATTACTAATATCTTGATTGCATGAAGACTATCCTAATTTATATCACGGAACATTTTAAGTGATCAACCTACTGAAATTAGAAACCTTAACCAGTTATTATTTTTGGAAGTCTTAATCATTAAACATTTTCAAGTTGCATTTTTTTTATCAATTCACTTTTCGTTAATTTATAAATTTATATTGACATCAATCAAATCTTAATTCTCTGAGTAAATTACACATTGTTTAAATTGATATTTTCATATTTTGGTCTCTTATGTACAATCTTTAGTAAAAGTTTTATACTTCTTGTTAACAAGGTAGGCTTGCCTTTAGTTTGGTTTAGGTTAGAATTGAATTTATATTTCTTTTGTTTATGCCACAACATCGATCGAACCATATGGTTAGTGACCACTATATCAAAAAATCGCGCATACTAGTCAACCAAACAAGTTCCATTGGTTGATCAGTGGCCACTAGTTGACTAATCCTTACACATACTGGTTTTTCACAAAACAAACACCACCAAATCCCCTTAAAAATACTAATACTTCTAAACACTTTCTAATGCTTTCCCTTAACACATTTCAAATACTTTTTCGTACAACCTTTAACTCATTCAACCACTCTTCATACAAGGCTTAATACATTTGCACACATTCACTAAATTTAACTTCAAAACTCATCCTAACATTTTTCAGCCACTTATTTTCACACATACTTTAACACATATACATATTAAACTAGTTCCATAAAAATATTTTAGTATATTAAGAGGATATTTAAAAATCATTCACATACAATTCCTCTTAATTATGTATCCTATGTATAAAATCAATAACCGTGAATGTAAGATGCATGAACTGAACCTAGTAACATTATTAGAAGACCAATATGAGGTTTATAATAAAAATTACAAAACACAACATGTCACTTTTACTATCTTGGAGCTTCATCTTTCATCTAACAACTTGATCTTCAAGAAAGAACTACTTTTTCTTTGATACTCTTAGCTCCATCAACTTGTTCTTCATCAATCTTCCTTTTGCTCCAATGATTCAACTTAAGCTTCATATCATGTTACTCAACACCTTTTCCTTCAAACACATACTTTATCTTTAAACATAACTTTTTAACACATTAAGCACAATAAAAACATTAGTAGTAACACTTTTCCATCATCAAAACTAAATGGAACCATCTTTGGTTCAACAAATACATTCTCCAGTTCTATTATTTTTTCATATATCTTCAATTTTTACTTTCTCTTTATTGTTCACAACTCTTTCAAGAATTTAACATTTCTAGTCACTTACTTAATAGCTTTAAAAACAACTCACACTTTTTAAAAATTTCATGTAGGTCGGTATTCTTCTCATATTTTCTCTTCTCTAAAAAGGCTTCATGTAAAGGCAAAACATATTTATACTTATCTATAGCAAGAAATTTACTTATTGATACATTAATATTTGAAAGCTTATCCTCTACAGCTTCCTTCTCTCCTTCCCCCTCTTGTACTTGTAGGGAGGTATCCTTCTTTTGAAGCTCTTACTCTTTCCCAATCATTAAATTGATGGCATTCTCCTTTGGATTTACCACCATTTGGGATGGTAGTCTATTCGAGCTTTGTGTTCTAAATGGTTAGTAGTAGTCACCATTTGACCTATTTAGATCTCCAAATTTTGGACACTAGCTTTGGTCTCTTAATGGAGTTTAATAGTGTTAGCGATTAAAATTTTAACAATGTCCTTAACAGTCGATTATTTCCTAAGAGGATATTACTGCATATATGGCTAAAAATTGTATGGTAGCTAGTTCAATGGTGCATTGTCAAACCTAAAGTTTGGGTGGTCCCTCTAACCTAGATTGCATGTATTTGAGTATGGATTATAACTCCTTTGAGGTTTACCTGGAAATCTACATACTGCATTTGCTTACTCATAAGGCTCCTCTTATAGAGTTAGACATGTATTAGTTAAATTCCATGTCACTGAATAGATTCTGCATGCTTTAGCTATCTCTATCATACCTACAGACAGCTAAAGAACAAAAAGGTTAAATCATCTATTAATTTTCTTGAGAGAAGATACATTTACCTCATTGATACATCTAAATGGCTAATCTGATCTAGGCTCAAATTGTTATGACTTAAATGCCATGGTTGCTATCAAATTTTGATAGCCTCAAGTGCTTATTAGTTAATGCTCCTCTATTTGCTACATCGATCATGTTTCTATCAGTCGACAGAAGTCTCTCATAAAAATACTATATGAGAAGCTAATCATTAATTTGGTGTTGAGGGCAACTAGTATATAGTTTCTTGAAATGCTTCCAATACTCATATAGTGATTCACACAGCTGCGGATATAGGGAATAACTTCTCTAAGAACAATTTTTTCATCTCATCTTATGGAGTAAAAATCTTTTCATCTCATACTATGTAGTAATACTCCCGAGAGATAAGTAGTATAATTAGTCTTGAAAATCGTCCTTTAATAAGAATGGGAAGGCCCTACTGTTTATATGTTTCTCTGTAACTCCATTAGGTTTCATTCCAATGAAAATGAGAGGATTGAATTATCTTATATTTTCTTATGCATTTCACTATGAATTTAATCCTATATTGGTGTTTAAATTCTTAATTTGTGTTCAATTTGTTTTTAATGCTAAGATGGATATGTTGATATATATTTGAGACCAAAAAGACAAGATTCTAAAGAAAATTAGAGCACAATAGTTTAACAAGCAAAAATCAAAAAGAGATCATTAAAACATCTAAAGAAGATCGTGGCATGCAAGCTTAGAGGAACATCACACATGTAGCATCAAAACATTTAAAGAATGGACCATAATTCAGCTGCATATGGTTTAAAACAAGAACAAGCATTCAAGCTTGGCATTAAAATGACAACACATTGCATGGTGGAGGAGCCAAAAACATAAAAGGAAAGGAGTGGAGAGCTTTGCTAAGAGAGGGACAAGTGTCCCATTAATTGAAGACAAAATATAAGAACTTTTCATGCCTTGGAAAAAAACGACATAAAGAAAAAGAAGCTTGGAGCTTTTCTAATAATTAAAACGACAACCATATATAAAAGACAAGAGGGGCATTTCAAGCATAAAACTTTCCAAAAGCAAGGAATGGAGTCATTTAAACTTGGTGAGGAGCATATGGAGAGATTTCTAAGAAGTCGACATGTGTTCCACCACTCTTTTAAGGCATTAAAAGAAAAAAGCAACACATTATTAAAGGGAGAGAGCAAAACGTTGGAGAAATAAAGTATGGAAAGGAGTTCTTCTCATGGATGGATATATGTCCCACTTTATGGAGCATAAAAGACAAAATTTACAAGGCTTCGCATGTTTAATTCGGTGGGAGACAAATGAGGAGCAAAAACAAGTCTTCCTAGAGAGCTTCCAACATCTTATTTAAGAGACAAAGGCTTGACAAGTGTCCCACTATGTAAGCATAAGAAGACAAAATGAAAGGCTTTAATTCCAAGGGCAAAGCGGCACACTTCATAAAAAAGCACTAAACCCTAGCTTCCCATATATATATTCAGCCTTCTCATTCTAAAAGAAGGGAGCTCCATTTTTCTTTATTTTAGGAGCCTTAGCCATCGATTTCTTCATCTTCCTAGTTTTCTTTCTTTAGTTTTTAGGTTATTTACATTTTTGCTTGTATTTTCCTTTTCTTTTTATTATTGCGCTCTTCATTTCATATTTTAGTTTTTAAATATTAGTTGTTTTTTGTGTATTTTGTTTAAATATTTATATTGAACCTTAGTTATTTTTATTTATTAATGGAATGCTTTGTTTTGGTAAATTTGACTGTTTTTCTTAATTTTCTAGCCTTTTATTTTGTTTATTTCATTATGTTATTGTTTGATTAATTTTTGTTTTAATTATTTTTGTAATCTCTAGCTAGTTTAGTCTTGGGTTGGAAGATATTAATGGGATTTTGGCTTAATAATTGTGAGAATTAACTAGGAATTGAAAGGGCTTTGTGATTTAGGTTAGGATTGAATTGGAATTCTTATAAAATGTCATGAATTATGGATTAATGCCTAAGATTAGCTACCATAGGTGTAATTTTTAGTTCAATTGCTAAGAATGAACTTGTGATACGTAATAGTTCTAGCGATTTCCATAGGTAGCATCAGTGAACTTAATCAACTTAGCCTAAGATTCCAATTCTATAGATTACACAATCCAAGCTTATGAGATTGTGGCTTAGGTTAGTCGTTCCCTAGCGTATTAATGCTATCGCACCGTTAAATCTAGAGAGTTTATTTTAAACTACTGCGAGATTATGGATAAATTTTTTATTTTATAGGACTTATCTAAAATTAGCGAAACTAAGGATTTGGGAGCTCATTCAAACCTATAGGCTAGCATCTTAGACCAATCACAATTTATCTGTTTTGAGAATCAATTATAAGTCTAGAATCCTGGATTTATCTTTCTCCCAAATTTTTGTATTTTTTATTTGTTTCTTATTTGTATTTTTTCTATTTCATTAATTTTCTTTAGTGTTTAGTTTAATGTCTTCACATCCAAGGGTTTTCTTTTCTTTTTTTCCCATTATAAGCAACATTATAATAGCTTTAGCATACCGTAACTCCTTATAGGATCGACCCTGACTTGTCCTAACTAAGTAATTAGGTTAGGTTAGGTAAATTTTATTATTTGGGAGTGTGTGATGACTCCACCAAAAAACTATATGGATCTCCTTAAGATACCTATACGGATCCTCTACTACAAAACCAAGAAAAATTGGTAAGACTTATTAATCTATATTTTAATTTAAAAGTAGTATGGACATCAAAATTAAGAAAAGTGATGTGGTGCAGTTACTTGTCTAAATCTAGAGTTGCATGCTCATTCAAGTTTCTATTTTTACCCCTAACCTTGACTTTATCAGCTTTACAAGCTAAATTAAGTTGTTGCCTCCTTTTTTTAGTCTTCTTTCTCAATCTCTTTGTAGTCTTCTAAATCTCCAGGTCAATTTGTAAATCACTTTCTTTCAACAATCTTGTAACAAACGTAAATAATTAAAACTCCTTAGTAACAACACCAAAATTTTGGTCGTGTTGTTTCCTAGACATAAATTATAAAAACCTAACTCATGTAACAAAAATAGAATGTAGTACAGGGAGTGGAGATTATTCCTATGAAGAGTTTTATTACCAATTATGATTACCTGCACACAGTAGTAAACTAAGAGGGGATGGGGATGTTTGAATTAATCAAGAAATAATAATTAAAACAAGAATAATGAAAATAATAACTAGCAGAAAATTAATGAACTAACTTGAAAGAAATCGATTAACCAAACCTAGATCTTAGGTCACATCTACTTTTGGAACATTGATTGATCATCAACATAAAAGATCGTCAATTTTTATTTAAATATGCATTTTAGAAAATTAATTCCTATTTCTCATTTTGATTAGCTAATCTTCAACACACAATCTAATTATCCTTAACTATTTAACAACCCTAAATATTATCTAAGATTTAATCAAACAACAATATTAAAAACTAAAAAAAGGAATTAGATAACACAAACTTAAGCAGTGACATTTAAACTAGTCAAATTTTATTCTTAAGAAATAACAATTTCTGATAAAACAAATTATTAAAACCTAATTGCTACTTTGATTAGAGGAATTGAGCAATTACAGACTCAATATCTAACCTATTTATAAATCATAAAAATTAGGAACTAGTGTACAGCCTATAAGTTAATCGAAACAATCATAAAATGTAAGTACATAAGAAATTTAATATTTGAATAAACAAATTAAATAACATTAAAAAAGATCTTATAATTGATAAGATTCCAAAAGTTTTAGTTCTGTTCAGCCAAGAAGATGAATTCAGTTACTAAGGGCCATAAAGAAGCATAGCTAAAGGAGAGAAGAGAGAAAAGAAATGAGAAGAAAAGTGTCTTCTAACCCTAAAAACTAAAAGTCACCACTACATTTATGTAAATCCCTAATATAAGTCATAACCTAATTAAAAAGGAGTTCCACAAAGTCTATAATAATTCTATTAATCAATTGGAATCAATTAAAAATGTTTATATAATTTCCATAAGAATCTTAGTAAAATATGTAATCCTAATTAGTTTTTTCAAGTTAGTCTTTACAATTTCTACATGTGCTCATATCTATTTTGTCCAAATGCTTTTGCCTCTACACAATTTTCATCTTCCAGAATTTGACTTTCCTTATTCAATTTTGCCTGTTATAAGATCAAATTAAGGTCTACACATTCTTCAACACCCCTCACCTTAAAAGAATAAGAACTCCATTAGATTAACTTTTAATTACTCATAAAAGGGAATTTTAAATGTCAAAATAATGATAGATATAAATATTTACTATAATAGGAGATTTTAATTATTTAAGTGTTAAAAAATAAAATTCAGTAATTTTTTCAAAATTAGACGATTAAAACCCAATATTCTTCTATAAGCCAATATTTATTAATTTAATTGGAGACCATTTGTTTGGCATCATTTCTTACTTATGTTACAATCTTAATGTTATTTCACAATATTAGTTTATTTTGAGAAAATTAAAAATATTTTATAGGCATATCAATACTAACAAAGTTAAATTTAAATATTTTATTATTATTATTATTATTATTATTATTATGTTAAATAATAATGTCAAAATAAAATGATAATATGTCATATAAAAATTATTTTAAATAATAATTTATTTCAAATAATAGTTATTTTATATCATTTTTCATATTTTGTTTTAAAAAATAATTATTTCAACAAAATATTAACAAATATAAAAAAATTAATATTTATCACTTAATATTAATGATTGTTATATGCATAACATAATCATTATTAAAAATTTATTAAACTTTTCAGTTAATTGAATGATAAGATCATATAATCCGATAGATTATAAATACTGTATTTCTACCCTAATAATTATATGTTCATTAAAAGTAGATTAAACGAAATGTTTATCGATAAATATATAAAATTTATCATGATGACTTTCATTTTCTCAATGGTACTTTATAATAGTTAATAATAACTCTGAAATATGGGTAATATGAAAAGAAAATTAGTTGTGAAACTTTTCTTCGTAAGCTAGCTTAAAAACTTGCGAAATTTGGAACAATCCACAAACAAAATAAAAACCGAGAAACTCAAATATAAAGAAATAGACATAATAGTTCAAAACTAAGGGGCTATTTATTATTATTTTTGTTTTTTTGTACATTTTTTATGTTTTTTAAGAAATGAAACTAATATTAAAAATATTTATTTCTTTTTACAAATTTAT